>VRLP01002003.1:0-103649 GCA_009660295.1 Lophius piscatorius | reverse complement strand
TCACAAGGATTTAGGTTTTCTATCACTAGTATATAGTATATAGTAGTATGTTCACAAGGATTTAGGTTTTCTATCACTAGTATATAGTATATAGTAGTATGTTCACAAGGATTTAGGTTTTCTATCACTAGTATATAGTATATAGTAGTATGGTCACAAGGATTTAGGTTTTCTATCACTAGTATATAGTATATAGTAGTATGTTCACAAGGATTTAGGTTTTCTATCACTAGTATATAGTATATAGTAGTATGTTCACAAGGATTTAGGTTTTCTATCACTACTATATAGTATATTCGGAAATACTATGTTCTGCTGTTATCCCGGACACAGAGGAATGACAGATGGCTCTATCAAAAATTCTAAAAGTTTGAACTTAGAATTGATTATTCTGATGTAACGGGACAGAAACGTATGCATTTCCTCTTCCTTTAGGGACGTTACATGGCAAAGTGTTTATACTGGCCCTTTCATACAAAACGTTGAAGACCTACGCAAATACAGATGGGGCCTTTTCTCCGTATCCTGCTTTTGTCTTGGGCATATTTTTAAACAATTTTGGAGATGTCGGTTACTCTGTAGTCTCTGTTTCTTTTTAGTTTCTGTTTGTCTGTAGTTTGTGCCTTGGTCGTTTCTGTTTCTCTGTGGTTTCTGTTTCTCTGTGGTTTCTGTTTGTCTGTGGTTTCTGCCTTGGTCGTTTCTGTTTCACTGTTGTTTCGTTGGAGAATTAACTGATTGCTTTTGATTGGGTATAATCAAGTTGTTCCTAGAGATTATTTTGCACATCAGTGGAAGTGGATGAACAAATAAGACGTATTTCAACTTCTAGTAGCCAATTAAATCCCATGTTGCTGACAGATGCGCCTTAAAGGACGATATCCAAAGATGTCTACCACTGATTTTACTTTCTTTTTCGGCGGGAGGGACATCAGTAATATCCGTCTCTCTTCTCTCTGCCATATTCTCTCTCTCTTCATCCGTGTGGTCCCTGTTGAGGATTCCGACATGCAGTCACAGAGATGTGCATATGAGATCCTCCCATCATTGTAATAATATCCTTAACGGTTAAATGCATAAATCTGATGGACATTATAATAGTCCAGGGCTGCAGTAACTGATTATTTTAGTAATAGAGTATTCTACCGATTGTTCTGGCGCTTAATCGAGTAATCGAATAAGAAATATTGAGTGCCATGCAATTTTACTTCAATGAAATCACTTTTGCTTTGTTCAGGAGCAATAGTAAGAAAAACAGAATATCCGACAGGTTTATTGAATGAACAACTAATTGTTCCCATTTTCAAAAAAAACAACATCTTTATTGCTTGAAATGCAATAATAACTGTCAACGGTTATAATAACAATTGAGATTTGTTGGTGTTGGATCTATCCTTAGCATCTGCAGTGTTTCCCAGCTCTTTTTAATATGTTCACAACATCAGTCTATCACGGCTACAGATGGTTTTGCTAGGATTTGTTTCTATAGTTTCTCATTTCTCACTTTCTCCATCGCAGTCAGCGCTGTAAAATATTGCACACCATTCCAACGCCAAACACAAAGCTAGACTTGTAAGAAACTGCAGGTTTCTTACAAAGTGAGACAAAGTGAGATGAATATAATTGAGATTTATTCCCAGTATGAGTGATCTACTCTTGTCCTCGCTGTGTTCAACAAGTGTTCGCTGAGCCTACATAGGATTTTAGGATAATTTAAATAGCCCTCTACAGATGGGAAAATAATACAGTAGTGTATGGATGAGATGTCTGAAATATTTCTGGATGGAAGACAGAGTCATGAGCTCAGAGAAGAAGTTAAACAAATCCTCCTGTCAGCAGCGACAGCCAAGAGCTGAGGTATTAGAACAGGATGCACACTAACAGCTCAATACTGCTATCCAGAGTGCACTTTAGACAGCTTTAGCCGTTGCAGGGTGCTAGTCCGCTTAAGGGCAATTAGAGATGAGAGAATGTTCTTAACATAACAGAAGAGTCGCGAGCTCAGACGATTTTGCTCAGGTTTTGGAGATATTGTAGCCTCCATGGTTGAAGGACGATGACTGAAATCAAACCGAAATGACAAGGCAATAACTGTCTTTGTGATTTGGTAGCAGCTGTCAAGCTATTACAGAGAAAGTTGGACAGAGTGGACCTCCAAGAGTACTGAACACATTTTCCAGCAATGGAATGCAGTCAGACTCTCAGAGATGTTTCGCTCAGTGTTGAGTTCATACAAAATGCCACGGAGACTCCTGCAAGTGTTTTGAAAACTTCAACCTGGGAAATCCTCTCAGTCTTCTCATTCACAATCCCCTTCTGGTTCCTCAGGAGGATAAAACAAATCTCTAAGTGGGTAGATACTGGATTTCTACAGGTGGAATTTATTGATTTGTGATCAAGTGTGGGATTGAGAGTTTTTGGTTTTATTTCCCGTGCCACCCCCTGGCAACAGATGATACCTCCGACAGTTTTCCCTGGACTTACATCTGCAGTATAAACCTTGATCAGTTTGGTTCTACATACCTTGGAGTTGACATTCAAGAGATAGTATTATCAAAATTGGAATACCTTTGAAAAATGAGCAAAACTATGTCTTCTATGAAAATGATTGTTTGAGGATTAGTCTGGCCCCGTCTCTCCCAAGTTTCAAAATGCTTGCAGCAAAGTCCAAAGCCTCTTTTCCTTCTGAATTTTATCAAGAGTGAGACTTCTTTTGAATAAACTTGAAAGTGTAAGTTGTGATATTCAAGCAAATGTTAAGCCTAGCTCTGCCTAAAAGAGAGTGAAGTATTCCTCCTATAGGAACTTTATTTTAGCCTGGTTGGATTTAACTTTTATTTTGAGGAATGAAATCTTTTCCACTGAATTTTGGGAGAAATTGATTTCATGGGATTTGTACCGGTTGATCTCATGATTTTAAGTTGAAAAGTTGATGCTTCCATTTGAAGGATGCTTTCACACCCACATTCCTCTGAACTTTGAGATCTTTCTCTTCAATCCAAAACCTGAAGGTTCGCAACAAATATTAGGACCTCTGTCTCGGTCCAGATCGCACTGAACCATGGTTTGGTTCGTTTCCAGTGTAAATAGTTTCGACTTTCAGACCAATTACTGGAGGTCATAGAAGGCCACCTTTACATAAACACAAGAAAAGCAGAAAAATAAATGCCAGATGGAGGAAGTTCAAATTGAGCTGTGGGAGCACCGGGTATAAGAAACATAGACTTTACTATGATACTGTCCAACAAAGAAATCAAAAGTGGGCAAGCGATCCCGGGCAAAAAGTCCCAATCCTCACCAGGAACAGCTGAAAAACTGTTCGGGAAAATACCACCATCAGCGGCAGCTGGAAAGCATTGGGAGTGTCCGAGTCGGTGCCACCATCAGTGGGAGGATGGTTTGCCGTTAGCCAGTGTGAAGGAGGAAGGTAGCCGGTAAGCTACGTAGCCACTCAGAGTCAGTAGAGATCTGTGCAAGGAGGTCCAAAAGGGTAAATATTTCACCCAGCCACATTAATGAAAACAATAGCTTTCTGGCACACAATACGTGCACAAAAATGCACAAAAACACACACACACGCACTACAAAATTCAAAAATCATACATCAGCTGGAGAAGTCGGAACAGACAGCGCCAGCGTCCTCCCACTAGTAAATACTTTGGCTCTTCCTCCCCATGTTCTGGGCTCAATGGGTCTGTTCTGAGCTCACTAGGTCTAGGTGACAGTCCAGCAATGAGAAGGTCGGTTTACAGCTCATTAGTGAAAGCTAACAGCTGTTCGGTGTCTAACAGCTGACGAGGCTCAACAGACGGGAGTAGAGCCCCAGTGGAGTCGAAAGTCGGGAATAACTTTCAACTCAGCGGAGGTCTAGGGGGGGGTAGAATCGGAAAAAGTAGGATAGAAAAAACAAAAAATTATTAAGCACGAGCTAGCGAGGATCGGCTAACAGCTAGTCAACGGAAACTAACAGATTTTTGTGGCGAATAGCTGTCCGGACTGAGCTGAGGATCAACGGCGTTACACTGACTACTACTACACTGACTACTACTACACTGACTACTACTACACTGACTACTGCTAAACTGACTACTACTACACTGACTACTACTAAACTGACTACTACTACACTGACTACTACTACACTGACTACTACTACACTGACTACTGCTAAACTGACTACTACTACACTGACTACTACTAAACTGACTACTACTACACTGACTACTGCTAAACTGACTACTACTACACTGACTACTACTACACTGACTACTACTAAACTGACTACTACTACACTGACTACTACTACACTGACTACTACTACACTCACTACTACTACACTGACTACTGCTAAACTGACTACTACTACACTGACTACTACTACACTGACTACTACTAGACTGACTACTACTACACTGACTACTACTACACTGACTACTACTAAACTGACTACTACTACACTGACTACTACTACACTGACTACTGCTAAACTGACTACTACTACACTGACTACTACTACACTGACTACTACTACACTCACTACTACTATACTGACTACTACTAAACTGACTACTACTACACTGACTACTGCTAAACTGACTACTACTACACTGACTACTACTACACTGACTACTGCTAAACTGACTACTACTAAACTGACTACTACTACACTGACTACTACTACACTCACTACTACTACACTGACTACTACTAAACTGACTACTACTACACTGACTACTACTAAACTGACTACTACTACACTGACTACTACTACACTGACTACTACTACACTGGAATTGCGAAAGAGAGATCGTATTAAGACAAAGGTGGTGGAGACAGTCCACACCGATCTGTTAGCGGCGTAGAGCACAGGAAACCGAGTAAACACAAAGAAATCATATTTTCAGTGGATAATGAAGCGGCGACCGACAATCTAGCGTCCTCACACATCCGGGAGATGAGTCATTCAGTAAGTTAGTTACGTTGTTAAGTTACTTAACAACGTTACATAAGTTACATAAGTAACGTTGTTAAGTAAACAACAGCAACGTTTAGTCCTCCTTGGTATTTATTGGTAGAATTTATTTATTTGCGATGCAAATTTAAAAGAGATAGAGTTTAATACACTTTATTTTTCATATTTGTCCTGTATAGGAACTGTGTTTTCATCTGAATGATTTTGCATCTTAAATAAAGCAGCCGGGAATCACGGAAAAAAATGTTCTAAAACCCATGAAATTAGTTTATGATTAGCTGCGTCAGAACCATCTGGCAGCAAATCTGGACATTTTACACTTTGTTCAATAAAAATGTGAACTAAGCAGAATTCTTCGGTCTGACAAAAAGGCATGAGCTCATATTTGTTGGTATCTGGTTGTATGGATCTCGGCAGGGGAGGAAGGAGAAATTACCGGACCTCTTGCAATTTCAGTTGAATACCTCTCTCTGCGTGAGAGGATGCTGCACCTCAGGACAGGAATTCTGCCTCCCCGTTCTCGGTTATCTTGATTGGTGGATATACTGAGCAGGGAAAAACATTGTCATTCTTTCAGCGCTGCCCGGAATGATGAAGCAAAGGAGTGTATGTTTTTATAGTTTTAGCTGAGTCAGGCATTATCTCTGGAAACAACACACTGCCCTCAGTTTATTTTTGCAGCTGACAAAGTGGCCTCCGTAGTGTGTTATCGCCCTGCCTTGCTAAACTGGGTAATTTTTGCAGCCATCGAAGCCCTCTCTTATCCAGTAGTAATGACCTACTCTTCCTCACAGAAGAATCAAGGAACAAGCTTAGAGCCGGAGCAAGTTAAAGTCCACTGTAACAGTCCATCCTTGTGCTGCAGCTGTGGCTGATGTTGATTATCCCGTGGAAATGGCTTCTGCCTCGAGTAATGCTGGTGCTTGCATGGGCCAGCTGGTGCTAAAGCCAGACTATACTAAACACTAATGAGGTGTTTATCAGAGAGGAAGGGGGGCCAAAGTGCTGTAGACTCTACTCCTGAATCCCGTATGTCAGAATCCCAGAGACACCGGACAGGATTTGTCAATCTGTTGATAAATGGTTTTTCTGTCTCCTTTTTTCTGTTGGCAACTAGTTTGTGCCAGTTTATCAATGGATTACTGTTATATTTAGAAGCGCATGGATTGCAATTTTCTTGGCCGATCACGATCACCGATTTTGTAAAAATCTGACCAGTACCGATTTTGAACGATTCCATTTTTTTCTTCCTTAAAAGTTGAAAAATCATAACGAGTATTGTAATTGAAGTGCTCTGATTTTGAAGGATTACAGTTGAAGTGGCGAGGCTGGTGGGCCTTGTGTAATGTGTATGTATTCTCACTGGTTGAAATGTAGAAACTCCCCATTTTTGACCATAGTGCAAACCAGGCGAGGATTCAGACTAAATCGGAACGTGTTCCGTGACGACGTATTCCTGAATATTGACATCATCAGACAATTATCTGTAAAGCTTCATTCTGAGTCATTCAACTTTCTTTTCTTTTTTTTTTTTTACACACAATGGTCTGATAAATCTAATGTGTAATAAATAGATAAGAATAAAAGGCCCAAAATGTTTGTTTGGTTTTGGCTACAGATTATTGACTGAAATGTCAATCAGGTGATGTCTGAGAAAAATATTAAATGTTAACCGTTTCATTCACAAAAACTCAACTGAAATACTTCAGTTTCTTTGAATATAAGGAGAATAAAATGCCCAGAGATTTAGTCGACTAAATTTGGATTTAAACACAGGATAATGTCACTAAATGTGATGAAAACTTAGAAGTACATTTGACAGTAGTTGGCAAAATTTACAGAGAAAACACCATTAATCTCCAAGAACAAGAGCTCCTTGTCTCTAAACAGCACAACACAGCAAATGTCAACCGTCTTTTTAAATTCAACACGTTTCCAGTCTGTACTCTTACGCGCTGACAGAAGCCCGAGAATCCCATATGCCATTGGCTTTTCTGCATCTGTTGATCCAGATAACTTCCACCTCTCTTAGTCAAACAAGACATTGCATAGCCTCATGTGGTGGCACAGTGGTCATGAATGAATAATTAAGGGTAATAAAACCTCTATGTTCATTTAAATCACTGATGAATCACTGAAATCAGGTTGCTGCTGGACTCGTTCTTTTTCATTCTCGTAAAATTTCAGAAACCAAATTACATTGTTGTTAATGTCTGCCTTACGTTCTCTTCCCCTTTTCTACTGCCTGCCTTTGTTTGCCTTGTGTCCCATTGTCATCACAATATATTTTTTAAACAATATGTGCCACGTCCAATATATTTTAATTGTGTACAATTAGTTGATTCCTGCATATTCAGGCCCTCAGTCTGTATCTATGTCTGTATCTCAGACCCCCACAATCCCCGGCTTTCTTGCATTTTTTTTTTACTGTTTTTTACTTCGAACTGCTAGTGACCTTGTTTTTAAGTTTTTTGTTGATTTAAAGTATTGTATATTTCCGTCTGGCTGGTCGCCGCCGGCAACTGGCAGAGAGAAACAGGTCGCAAAATTGAAAAGTTTATTCCCATTGACGACCATTTTAGTTACCATATGGAACCCTGCTTAATTAATCCCCATGGAAGGAATTCAAATGTTACATTAGCTTAGCAAAGTGAAAAGTGAAAGTTGCCACAAAATATAATAAAATAAAGAATAGAAAAAAGGAATAAAGTGTATATTAAAAAATGTAGACCTCCATGTAAAGATTTGACTTACAGCTTCTGTCTCGAGACGGAAGAAACTCCACAAATTTAACGGCAGCATTCGATCAGTGCTGACACTTAAGATTTAAGTGTGGTGCACCTGCAAAATGTTTGCTGAAGTAGAGGCACTGCAGCCTTTTCTTCATTTTCTTTGCCCCCTTAACCTGCTGTGCTCACTTCTGCTAAAGTACTCGATGTTGAACTCTATAACATCTATTTTTTTTTCATATCACCCGAGGTCTGGCTCACTTGCTATACAGCGGGGTCAGGTTTTTACACAAAGCTAACTGATGGCTCAGTAGACTTTGATTTCATACTTGGATCAGAGTTTATAAAAGCGGGCTTTAAAACAGCTACCACATGTCAAAAATCACAAATTCACTGACACCACATTAGTCCCGAAAGTGGTGTTTTAAGTCCGGACTGTGCCATGTTGGCTGAGAGCAGCTAGTTTGAGTTGGGTGTGTTGGCTGCACAAAATATTGTTTTCGGCATCGTCATGGCAACATTCTAACGCGCGGCATTCACATTAGTGGACATGCAGTGTCAAGTAAGGCAAATTAAGTCAACCACGCCGTGTTACAGCTTTTGATGCGAAAGGAGACCTCACAAGGCTTTCATTTTCCATGGCAGACCTACAAAATAAGTTCTTTATCTTCTAAGTGTGTGTTGTCTTCCCCCACGTAGATTAAATGTACAGTTCAACGTCCCAACTGCGAAACAATTTGTCAAGTGTATTAAAGACCGTTTTATTGTTCCTTAAGACCTCCACACCTGTTAATCTATTTGTCCATGGCTCAGTCAGAATAGTGTTGGACTGAACCACTTGTGGTCGAGGCAGGGGGGGGGGATTTGTTGTGATTCAAATGGATAGACAATAATTGCGTTGACCCATTTATCTGTTCGCGGCATCGCTCTGCGTGTTCATTTTGACATTACCTAGATTTTTATAACGCAGAGAAAAATATACTCAAGTGTCATTTTTTTCCAGTGTCATGCAGAACCAGTTCCTACGAGCTTAACTTTTCGTTGGCACAGCAACCCGTAAACCCTGTGCCCTCCCCATGGGAACAATGAACAGCTGTTATGAACACAGTCACGGCTCCTAGGATTTATGTACTTGATTTAGGCGTAGTTATAAGGAAGGAGAAAATAATACGAATTTATTGTTAAATCCTAAATGGAACTTTTATTGTGAAATATAACATGCGTGTAAAGTTTTTAGAAGGTTTTTTTTTTTTTTGCAGACTCCTACAGGAGCAGAGGCATATTGTGATTGCTAATTTTCTGGCTATCTAAATGTGAAATTGCTTCTTCTTACCACTGAACATTAGTACAATCCATTCGTTCATTAACTCAGGCAACAACATAAGGTTTTTATTTTCAATGCACTTCTAAACCGTGGAGCATTTGTAGTTTTTCTCAGTAAGTGAGCCTCGTGTCTTAATCTGCATATGCCATATTTTGGTTTCAGTGTTTCCTGTCTGCAGTAAATATAATTAGAGTATTATTCGAGAGGTTGTCTATATTTACGGCTCTCTTGGATCAGACCTCTCTTGGAGCTTTTCTTAAATCCATACACTACAAGAACTCCAAACGTTGTCTGCCGTCTGTTTCCTCGGTGGACTCTACCCTCCGCAAATCTGTTCTTGATTGGGAAGAAATGCTCGATAAACAACCAAAGATGACACAGGATGGCACCGTGTTTTCCGGATAGCTTCTTCCTTGTAGCCATCAAAGCAGCAGTGAAGTGGGCTTTTTGTTTGCTCCCTCAGAGGCTTGTTTTCCAATACCCGCAGCAGATGGTATGTGTTTTCTGTGGATGAATCACTGAGCTGGCTTGGTTTGCGTAGCTGGCCTGGACTATGTGAAGCTTGAATGCGAGTCCTTCTGTGAGAGTACACCTGTGTCAGAAAGCTTTCTATCCAAAAAGAAGAAGAAAAAAAAGCCTTTGAAATTGACTGGTATCTTTTTTTGTTTTCTCCCAGACTCTGGAGGAGCCCCCCTACTTGACAGTAGGGACTGATGTGAGTGCCAAGTACAGAGGGGCTTTCTGTGAGGCCAAGATTAAGACGGCCAAGAGGCTAGTCAAGGCCAAGGTAAGTCACATTTCAAAGAGCTCATGATCCAAATCTCAAATTGCATCATCTGTCTGCGTTCTGGTGTGAGGCCGAATTTACCGGGGCTTCGGGTTGGGACGAAAACTAATTCACACACCTCAGCTTTTCTGTACATCCAGCAGCTAGACTGGAGCTGGCGGCATTTTAGAGACGGAACATTCCATCAGGGAGCAGCTTGGAGGCATGTCCTCACATAAGATTCAAGCATTTAAGCCGTGTTCTTCTCTCTAATGCTGGGAGAAATACCCAGCTGTGTTGCTCTACCAACTGTTTCGGTTGCTGAACCGTTGATCAGGGCCTCAGCTGTGAAGGATGAAAGTTCTGGTATAGCCCGCCAGGTAGCCGTCGCGCCTCACAGTTAGGGTGAAACATCCGTCCGGTTTCAGGCCGGACAGTCCTGATTTGAAACACAGCGTCTGTCCACGAGCGCAGCCTTGAGCCGGACCTCGTCTGTTCTCCTTTTCAGATTTTGTGGCACAGTGGGTTATTTTATTCTTATTCTATTTCTAAAAAGCATCTCTGATGATGTTTAAGTGTGAATAACAAATAAAATAAAATGAAGTTTTTCTGTTGACACCAGCAGGAGCTCGCTAACGTAAGTGTCGGCGGCACACTGCACTGAGATATGCTGCATGATGCGTTCAATGTCTATTCAGTAACTTTCAGGTGTGAAGTAGAATTTTCAAAAGTAATCTTTAAAAATGTAGTATTTGGTGGGAAACTTCAATAATAATAATAATAATAATAATAATAATAATAATAGGTTGTTTGAGGTAGCAGTTTGTAAATGTTTTCAATTTTTCAGGGTATATTGAAAAATGTTTATTCCAAAAGACATTACCCCTTCTTTTCACCCCCCGCCCTTCACCCAAATTGGATTTTCGCCACGACCCACAATATCGAGACTGAGATATTAAAACATTAAAAATAATGTAATGTTTGTTGTTGTAATTTTGACTCTTTTTTTTTTTTCTCGTCATAATTTGCTAAATCCTGCACAGCGTCGTCCTTTTTGTTTCTATAAAAACAGTTCCCCTCATCGTCAGCTTCTACATTTTGTGGCGGGGGACAGTCGGGTCGCTGCTAGTCCGTTGGTTTTAATCCTCGCTGATGAAGGCATCGCCTGATGCTTGTCCTACAGTATCTCCTCTCCCAGTGGGGCTGGAGCATCTGGAAAATACAACAGAGACAGATCACTTGTCTCTTTCTGCTGGATTGTGTGGGAGGGACAAAGATTGGATGCAGGATTTTTCACTACGTGGAAGCACTCTGGTTCCCCCTTCAGAGACAAAAGAGCCGCGATGTACTGCCATCAAAGGATGAGCGTGTTTTTTTTGGTCTTCTACTGACACTACAACATGACCATGTAGTGCATTTTGATGAAAATTGCCAACTATAAAGAAGTTATTAGGACTGTATTAGCTCCTAAATTAATTAGCCCACTAATTGGCTCTTTTTCGGAGGCTATAATGTCTAAAATGAGCTCCGTTACACCGAAACACCGAAACATGGCAATTATTCAGTGGTTGTTTTGAGTCTGAATAATCAGCTTTAATGAATTCCTCTTTGGCTCTTTGGTTCATTAATCTCCGTCTGCTTGTTTAACAAAAGTCGATGGCTGCAGCATATGGCGCCGGCGTCTCGCGAGTGATTCTTAAAACCCAGAAAAAGATCCGCGTGGCATTCTTATTTACGTCGATGATCTGTGCGCGACACCTACAAAGAGTCAATTAGCGCCACGTCGGTAATCTCTCACTATGATATGAGCACATGTCAAGTCTGGGCTGACCCTATGGCACAGTAATAATTCATGTTCTGAGTGTTTATCCCACGATTTCTACTAGTTTGTTTGATTTCAACAAACTAGTAGAAAAACGCCACATTTCTTCAAATGGAATAAAATTCTTTGTTTTCCCCATAGCAGCTCTCCTCGTACGTATGATGACATCAAATGGATCATAAAATGTCAATATGAGAGTATCCTGAGTGAGAGAAACAAATACACCAATCAGCCATAACATTATGACCACCGACTGGGGAAGTCAGACTGTCGTTGATTGTCTCGTTACAGTGGCACCTGTCAGCGGGTTGATTATATCAGGCAGCAAGTGAACATTTATTCCTCAAGTTGATGTGTTGGAAAAAGCGAAAAGTGGACAAGCATAAGGATCTAAGCGACTTTGATCATTTCCATAGGGTCACCTGGAATCTCCAGGAATGCAGGTGTTTTGGGACATCTGCAATTGTAAGTACCCACCAAAGTGGTCTATGGATGGACAACTGGTGATGGGGTGATAGGGTCATGGGCACCCGAGGTTCAATGATGGCCTTGGGGAGTGAAGGTTGGCCCATGTTGTCCCATCCAACAGTTGTTTTGGCTTCAAAATGGTGGCCTATGTAATATTATGCAGGTGTTTTAATGTTACGGCTGACTGGTGTATTTTGATGCTTAAATGGATCAACATTCTCTATAGGTGCGCCATGCTACCAGAATATCAGCTCAATTTCACCCCAATTCACCCCTCCTCCGAATTGTAGGAGAAAGCTGATTTGGTTCTATTTGGCCCAGATTATCAGGCGGTGTGAGTCGTTAGAGATTCAGTGTCACTCCTCCAGATCCGCCCGGGGATGATTAGCACCACCCCTGTTATTTTCATCCATGTTTGATATTTGTGCCCCCTCCTCCTATGCCTGTAGGTAACGGGGTCCTGTCTAGCCAATCTTGTCAGAAACCGATGGATAAAATTCAAAGACATTTGACACGTGCGTTCTTGGAGCTCCATAAGCTTCTCCTCCAAATCGGTTTCTTCAATTTGCATATATTTTACATTTTAAGGCCCAATTGAACTGAGGCAATATTCATGCTTGTTTGCCCACATTCAATTTTTCCTCCAGTGGCTGTGGCATCCGTGTCAGCAGACACAAATTAGTAAAAGTCACTGCTTCATTACTTTTCTAATGAGATCATATTTGTGTGAGTGAGAGAGAGAGTGGGAGAGAGAGGGAGAGAGCGACATCACAGAGCAGCTAACTGCGTTGCCAAGCAACAGTAAACAGTTTAGCCTTTTAGGCTAACAATAGCGATCACGAGAAATCTTGTCGTCTGATGGGAGTATTCTTTTCTAAATTTAGGGATGCTGCATATTTGTATTTGTTCGAGGATCATCTGTGATTTCATAATCAGGTTAAAAGTCAATGCAGTGTGGGCCTGGATCAAGTATTTGTGTACAGCAGCAGATTGGCACCAACTGGCAGTCAAGTCAGATTTAGGATATTGTCGAATTAAAATGAGTCTTTTAATGGTTTTCCACGTAATTTAATATAATTGCTAACTCCGAATTTGTTGCCTGATGCTGAGCCGAAATTACATTGTAAAATAGTCTTTAATAGTCTTAAGAAACCAGAAACCACCTTTGCTAGGTTTCAGAAGCATCTTGCTCTTCACCTGCTACGTATTCTGGCGCTTTGGACATCATCAGGATGGTCGGATCAGTTGTTGATGCTCTATGTGAAGCTGTGGGCAGCGACAGTTAACCCTCCCTGACTGTCAGCGGGAAGAAAGGGATTCCTTTTATTTCAGCGCCGGGAGAGGATGTCATTATCTTCCTAACTAATGAAACGCCGCCTCGGGAAGCTTTTTATGCCTTCTCTCTGCACTCATCATGAAGTGGAAATTCAAAGTACAGTGTATATTCAGTCGTCCCTCTCCGTCACTGTCTTGACCCTGACTTCTCAGCGAGGAATTCATCGCCGTTCCTGCTGTTTGTTTGTGAAGCCGGCTGCAGGGAACATCGTGTGCATTTCTTGCCCCGTTTTCCGCCCTTGTACGGGGGCGGATTCAAACTAGCACAGAGTCAATTAAAACAAAAGTTCTTTAAAAGTTCCCTCATGATCAAATTTCTTAACCAGCTAATGCTCTCAAACACATTTTACGTTCTCGGAGGAAGGAAGTACACACGTATTGTGATCAATAAAGGGGGGTGGGGTTTGTAACGCTTAACAGATTCTCTGTTTCTGCCTGCTTTGACACCTTTCACAAAAAAACATCTGATACTCAATGCCTGTTTGTGCGTTTGTTGTTTTCTCTGTCACTCACCCATCGTTGCCAGGTTGCCATGCAGTTGCAAGATGTTCAGGCATGATGAGATTATGATCTTCCATGACTCACTTAGGCAGCACTGAGGATTGTGGGTGGGTGGGTGAATGGGGGGTCGGTTCAAATTCTCCGCAGACATCCACCACAGTTGGCGCGAGCAGATGGAGAGCAGTTGCCAGTTTAGGGTCAGTTACTCAACGAGGGCAGAAAGGAGCCACAGTCAATTTTGGCGCGTGCTGTTTGCCTAATCAATCCCGTTATTTATCTCAAGCAAACTTGCCTCGCCCCCGAGGTTTGCGTGAAGGCATCCACCGCTGTAATCGGATTACTTCTGCCCGTCAGCGTTACTAGAAACATGCCGCCTCTTCAAACGGGAACCCTGATGTGGTCCAGTCTGGGATTTAAGGAACTGTCTGTTTATCCTTGTGACCGATTCTCCTCCCCTCTCACCTCCCCCATCCACAGGTGACCTTTAAACCAGATCTGTCCACTGCTGAGGTTCATGATGAGAACATCAAAGGACCTCTGAAGGTAAGTCAGGAAAGATGGAGACTCAGGTTCCGCAGACAGTCTGGAACATTGCCATAGAACACATTGCAGAGGTTTTTTTTCTAGAGAAAATGAGAATGAAGGTTTGGTGCTTTTGAACATTTGAGCTGAGAATGGAGACGACCCCAGGGAGAAATGATTGTTTCTTTCTGTACTTTTGCACATTTTACGGTGCTGCTCCAGCTTTCAGCATCGTCTTAATGAGGATTGTGACTTTGGAACAACGGGACGTCTGAACTACATGAAATCAAAGCTAAGGCCGTTTCGTGGTCTATTAGCCATGTTTTGATAATTTTGAAATAATTATTCCATTTTTACTGAACACTTATGTACCAGCACTTATTTTATTATTTTTACAGAAGAATGATCATTACAAAGCATATATTTAAGACAAAATGGTCATTTTTATTCACTATAAATTGGAATAATTTGACTTTTACGTTTAAAAAAATACAGGAAACCAAAAGGTTCCACGTAAAATTGATCTTTCTGGCTGACTCGTTACCTTAAATGAGATTGTTCATTAGCAGCGTATCAGGATGGAAAGTAAGAGCCGTGTGTCCGTCCCACAGGTGGGTGCTGTTGTAGAAGTCAAGAACCAGGATGGAGTCTACCAGGAGGCCACGATCAATAAGCTGACAGACGCGAGTATATATACTGTTGGTAAGTGGATCGCAAACTGTCTGCTTTCCCTCCCCATCCACAGACCTGCCCTCGCCATCCAGGTAGCTTGAAAAAAAACAACCGACATTGCAATTTTGACAGGTTTCTTTCGGATAGGAGAAAAGTGTCCCATGTAAACCCGCCTACTGTCTACGGTCTCCATCGTCGCCCACATGAAACATAATGTGTGCTTTATGGTAGCATCGACACAACCACAGGATGGCAGCGACGCGTTCAACGTTTTCAACAACAAAAAATGACGATGGCAGGATGTGTGGATACCCAGTAATTAAAAAAAAAAACAGCAAAAGTGAAGCCGCAAGGGTTTTTATTTCTTATTTTATCTATTACCTATTACCTATTTCTTTGTTCATCTTACAATTTACAAGGACTATAACTTTAGGTTGCTTCAGAGGCTTATTGAGCCGTTTGCTATGCAGGTGCAGGTAGGATTTTGGAAGCCGTATTAACTTTAAAAAAAGAAAAACTGTGAGGACATGCACGCAACCATCGCCGCCAACCATGGTCCAAAATGCGACGGGCTGCCTTTAACTGAGCCTGATCTTGATGCACGGATAAGTTACACTGCCAACGACTGGCCCGCCTTGCATACCACAACGTTTCTGCTGATCCACGTGTTCAAGGATGGTTTTCACGGTTTGATTGTAAGACAACACAAAGGAAAGTTTGTTAGGAGTCTGTTCATTGTTGGAAAATCCAAAGAATCCCGACTAATCTCTCCTACTCAGATCTGCAGACTTTCAGCAACTGCTCGCCATTTCACAGTCCTCATGGGCTTTTCCCTGTCAAGAAACACCGGCGCTGGCACATTTTCACTCCTTTCATTCATCAGCAAGAAGAAAAAACCCAAGTCTGTTACATTTGAGCACCGAATGATGATAAAAACAGACTCTATACTATATAGAAATGTATGTGTGTGTGTGTGTATATATACATATATATTTGTGCGTGTGCGGGGATCGAACCACCAACCTTCAGATAGGTGGATGACCGCTCTACCACCTGAGACTACAAACACCTGTGTTGATGTTCAGGGGCAACATTTCTGCTGACAGTGAAAAAGAGTTCTTCAGAATTCTTTTCTTTTTCTCATTTGACGTGGATGCTCATTGTAAAACAGTCTGCAGAGATTTCACTTCAGTTTAGACACAAATGTTTAGTTCACTCTGTACAACAGAGGATTATTGAAGCCGGCAGGGATCTGAGCTGAACGTGAGGGATGCTGCCTGCTGAAGGCTCCGCGTGAGCCTTAACAATCCAACATCGTTTGGTTTTAACATCACAGATCACAGAGACATGTTGTAACTGAGATGGGAGTTTATTATGCTTCTCTGGGAGTCTTAGTGGACTCCAGCACACAACATCTCACAGCTCATCTTACACCTTGTCTCTCATTTCCAACAGTGTTTGACGACGGCGACGAGAAGACCCTGAGGCGTTCCTCCCTCTGCCTGAAAGGAGCGCGCCACTTTGCAGAGAGCGAGGCGAGTGTGACGTTACTCTGCAGTTGTGCTGTGGCACACCTCATGTGTGGCGCTAGTTTTCCACTTCCACGGACTCAGTGCCTCTACACGCACACCAAGCATGGGCTACCGTGGCTGCAAACATCTCCTGACGCCAGTCAGGACAAAATAGGCTGTGGAGGAACGACCCTGAAAACATTCGGCTCAGCAAACTCAATCAGGCACTTCAAATTGAATCATCCCCAGTAACATAGCAAGTTTCAAGACGCTAATGTTAGCAGAGAGGCTAAGGCTAGCGCGAGCTGAGGGCCAGCCACGAGCTCACTGTTGTGGTTTTATAATGTTCAATAAAGAATAAAAAATGGAATCAGCTGGACAGACTTTATAAAAATCGGTGATTGGCCAATGAGAATCACAATCGGTACACCCCTAAAAAAAAACGTGTCGTGAAACTGTCTGTGCTGCTCTGTTAAAACCTCCATTTCTGACTGATGACATCCCGTGAAGGGAATTTCTTCCAGGTTTGGAAGATAAATCTATTGTCTTGCAGCTTCATTGTCTGAGAAGGTGGATCTGACTCTCGTTCCTCTCTCCTCCTCAGACACTCGACAGGCTCCCTCTCACCAACCCCGAGCACTTCGGCACACCTGTCATCGGCAAGAAGGGCAACCGCGGCCGACGATCAAACCCGATGTGAGTATCGCCCCCGTCTCAGTACATCCCGCAGGGATCCAATCTAACTTAATACATCAGAGGTCCCTGATGCTGCTGCTGCTGCTGCTGCTGCTGCTGCTGGGGGATTTTCTGTACCATCCACAGCAGCAGGCTACCCCCACTATGTGTATGCTGACAGCGGTCGAAATGAAATATGTACTCCCATATCCCCCCCCTCATAAGCAGACCCTGAGGCCAGGAGCCCTTCTCGCCTCCTCCAGTTTGTTAATCACGCCGGGCTTCTATGCGTCCCTGGGAGCACAGCGTCGTCCTGCTTAATATTAGCGGATAATACCATGTCTTTTCTTTTTTCCGCCCCCTTTTGGACTCAAACGTTCCAGCTGTTACGTGCCAACTCATGGAAGACTGCAGGGTGTTCTCTGGGGAGTGGGAGCTGCTGGGGGGGCTGATTGACGCTGAATATAATTGTGGTTATAAAGAGGACACTCTGCGACATAATCTCATTTTTCCTTCCTTGTCCTTTGCTCTGCGAGAGAGAAATCCATATTCCCCTAAAAGTCGATGCCGTATCGACACAGAATGGTCCCGGCTGCAGATTCTTGGACTCGCAATCGTACAAACGGTAAACAAATAAGCAGCTACGTCTCCAGAGCCGGCATTATTTCTTCTCCTGTTAATTGGAGAACTCTTATGTTTTGTTGTGAGTATTTATATGAGGAGAGGAATCTCTGAGTTGCTTTGCTTTGCTGAAATGTGGAGAGGGTGTAACATGGCTGTGATCAAAAAGATAAAATCCTTCAGACGGCGTGGATGTGTCTCAGGTTGTCAGGAATAAAGAGAATGATTTTGTTTATTGTGCTGGTACATTTGCTGGTTTACGCCCCGCTGGGATCAGCTGACCTCCGAAGCTTTGGAGGTGAACATGTCCGTCGTGGAATTGCCCTTAACGAACCTGAACCTGAACCGCGCCATGCAGACTGAGGCTAGGCTCACAATACAGGAGTTTATCAATCCTAACCCAGTCTCGTCACACTCAACATGGAGAACCTCCATAGATGCTTTTCTTACATGAGAACAGGAGGTGTGAGCGTCGGTTTAAAGTCCGTCTAGGTTAGTGTGCCGTCTTATTCCGACCCAAACCGTTAGAATGTTGACAGTACTGTCAGCTGACATGGCATAGAAATATCAATAAAAGTATTACAAGTAACAAGAATTGGGACTTTAGAGTCAGTATTTTTACATCTAATATCTATATGTTTTGTGTAATGAGTGTGTATTTCGCAGCCCTAGAATGTCGTCACATGACCTTTGAGCGCAGAGGAGCTGCAAAACTCTGACTCCACATCCATAATGCTTCCATTGAAACATTGGAAAATTTGTGCTGGTTCATTTAAAACCCAACTGGTACCACACAACATGATGGTTTGGGCTGCAGAGGACCGGGTAGTCCATCAAACTGCTCCATTAACCACTATTGTGAATTTAAAGGTGAATATTTCTTAACTTAATCAGGCCAAACGATAGATATCAATTTATCAAGCAACTTCTTTAGCTTTGTCATCAGGGCTATGTGGGTGTGGTCAGAGCTATGTGGGTGTGGTCAGAGCTATGTGGGTGTGGTCAGAGTAATGTGGTTGTGGTCATGGGCGGAGCCACATGGCTCATTAGCTCTCCATATAGAGTAGCTATTGAGATTCACCTACATTTATGAAATTTAGCAAACACGTGTATAAGACCTAGAATACAAATACAGTTTAAGTTCACCATGATGTTGCCATGGCAACGTGGAAAATGTCCATCCTTCAGGATCTGACAGGAGGTTGCCATAACTCCACTGTCCACGTGCTGATCTGCCTGAAACATCGCAAATGGGCTCAAAGTCGCAATATAATTATTGAAATACGTACCAAATGTCAGGCACGCTGACATTTCTGAAGCGGTTTCTAGTTTTAATCACCGTCGTAAAAACAAGGGTAAGAGTTTTCTAATGCAATGCTCATAAGATGAGGCGCAAACGCTCTCTACAAGAATTAAAGTCATTCCTCCGTTAAGTAGATTTAATTCACAGCTGACTTGCTGTTAATGTAGCTGCAGCTAAATTACTACCCTAAATTTGTGCCAGCCAGTGTGTGTGTGTGTGTTTGTGTGTGTGTGTGTGTGTGCGTGTGGTTGTGCAACAGTGTGTACACAGAGTTCAGAGCGGCTTTGAGAGGCATGCAAACATGACGGATCTGTTTGCCTGCTGGTGTTGCTTGCATGATCACTCAGAGACACGGCTGCCTGTCTGCTGGTCGGAGTCATCGTGTCATCCTGAGCATCAGCCTCACTGTCAGACAGCCGAGACCGATCCGGCTCTCCAAAACACTGATCCTGAACAGGGAACTCACCCCAGCGGAGCGGGACTAAATCTTTCTGATGTTTTTGTTACACAGATTATTTTTAAAGTCAACTAACTGTGCAGTAGTTAAACAAACAGAGCACTGGTTTGCAGAGACCAGCATAACAATTACATTTCATAATCAGTGTATACAGCACATCCTTGGATATGAAATAGAAGAATTTCTTTCATTCTAGCCGAGCTGTGACTAATCAACCTGTTTACTAAAATATTGAATCCATAAAATGTCAGATAATGGAAAATCACAACATCCTAAAAGCCAAGGCAATTTCATCAAATGGCTTGTTTTGCCCGACCAGCAGAGTAAAACGTAAAACCTGGAGTAAACCAGGGGCCACACAGAGAGCCTAAAGCTCCTGGCACACACAAATCCTAGCCCTATAGTTTGGAATGGCGTTGCTATGGGTTCTATTTCCTGTCCAAGCGTTGTAGGCGTAATCCATGAAGTTAGAAGTAACAATTGTGTAATCCTTTATAAAAAATTTTTAAAAAAGGTGTGGATCTGGATACTGATCTGCATCATCATCGAAATATGATAGTTTCTTTTTAAGTATCCTGCTAACAGGCAGACAAACCAACACCAAGCATAAGATGTAGGTAACCACCTCTTCCTCATCACATGGGACACAGGCAACAGCTCAGCATATTTGAGAAGTTAATGAGTCAACCTCTCCTAGGTTTACTTTGCTCAACTTTCTCATGGTCACAGTTTGCTGCAGTGTCTAAGTTGTGACTAAATTGAAGTTGAATTACTCGTAATGGAATGTACAGTGCCCCCCAGACCACTTCTTCAAACTGAATCTCTTCAAGTCCTTCAGATTCTCTGCAGCACATCCTGCAGATGTTCTGTGGGGTCTTGGTCGTTGACTGGGATGGCCATGGCAAAACCTTTATTTTGTGATCTCTGAACCATCGTGGAATTATTTTGAGGTGTGCTTCAGATCACTGTCCAGCTAGAAGTTCCAGCCAGAGGCCCACCTTCTGATTCTTGGCAGAGGATATTACGTTATTGTCTATACTTCACAGTGGGTATGAGGGGCTTTTCTCTATGGATTTCTTTCTCGCTGCGACACACCCATTGTTGACATTTGAAGCCAAAAATCTCCACTTTGGTCTCATCTGACTTCTGATCTTGTTCCACTGAAAGTCCCATTGGTGTTATCAAACGGTAGGAGCTTTAGCTTGTTTGTGGATGACGGCAGAGGCTTTTTTTCTTGTTACCCTCGCAAACAGGTGTCGGCGCCATCTGATGGCAGTTAGGGAGACTTTCCTTCGTAAAGATTCAACTGACCCCTGACCTGTCTAGCTGTAGTCTTTGGAGAGTCTTTAGCCAATCGAACCATCCACCTCATAGATAGTCTTTTCTTTTTTGTCTCCGCTCTCTTTGAAGTTCTTAATTATTAGTCTAAGTGTTCAAACTGGCATTTTGAAATTGAGAAATGTTCTTGTATCCATTGCCAGATTTGTACAGCTCTGCAACTTTTATCCGCACATCATTACTGTTTTCGCTGGTGTTTCCCATTGTGAAGACAGTCAGAGATTAAGGCCTGTGTCACCTCATATTTATACCCCATTATAACAGGAAGTCACTGTTCACCGCTTCAGAGTCCCAACTTTAAAGGGTGCCAATAATTCTGGAGGGTATATTTGAACATCCACATGTTTGTTTGTGTTTTTCAATTGCACTGTTTTGAGTAAATTTTGTTTTCCCTCACAGTCAAGAGGAAGAGTTGTCTTCATCCTCCAGTGAAGAAGAGGAGAGTGATCAGCGGCAAAATGAAGACCTGTTTGGCAAAGTGGTCTGTGTGGAGGGGGTCGCCACCGGGGACAAAAAGAAGACCACGTGGTATCCTGCATTGGTGAGTTCATACACTCTTTTTCTACCATGATGGTTCTGGGTCTGGTTCTGGGCCAGAGTTTCATTGAGAGCTGGTTCTTTGCTTTTCCATAGCCAAATAATGGGCAGTCAGCCAAGAAAACTGGTGCCAGAGTGGAACCAGAAATGTTTGTGATCTTGAAACAGGAATCTGTTTTGTCAGAGGCTGGGGGCGCGTTTGTTGTAACCAACCAAAACTTAACCGTGCCATTGTTTTATCACAACGGTAGCGTGGGGTCAAACGGTCTCCTGTCAATCAGATACTGGACTGAAGTGCAGAAAGGTTTTGAGGAAAAGAGCGGTGAAGCAATACAGCCCAGGTGTTGTTATGTAAAAAGAGACGGTGAGGCTGGGATTTCTCTGTGAAGTAATTGCGTGACTCTATTGCCTCTGTGATGACATGGCTGTAGTGCCTCTGTGATGAAATGGCTGTAGTGCCTCTGTGATGACATGGCTGTAGTGCCTCTGTTTTGACATGGCTGTAGTGCCTCTCTGATGACGTGGCTGTAGTGCCTCTGTGATGACGTGGCTGTAGTGCCTCTCTGATGACGTGGCTGTAGTGCCTCTGTGATGACATGGCTGTAGTGCCTCTGTGATGACATGGCTGTAGTGCCTCTGTGATGACGTGGCTGTAGTGCCTCTATGACGTTAACATGAGGCTCTTGTGTCATAGAAGTAATTTCATGACCCTAGTGCCTCTGTGACCTAACACCATGGCTCTAGTGCCTCTTTGATGTAGTGCCTCTATGACATAATGTGTCTTCAGAGAGTGAAGTAATTACATGACTTCAGTGCCTCAGTGATGTATGGTTACGCATCTAGTGCCTCTGTGACGTAACGCCATGGCTCTGGTGCCTCTCCAGCCAGTGGAAAACCAGCTTCTAACTGGCTCTGGCATCTGGTTCACTTTGAACAAACATGACCGCTGCTGCTCCGACAGCACACTTCAAGCTCCTGCCATCTCGTCTGAACACCTGCTTGTGCTGGCAGGACTCTGATTACTGAGAAGAATCCCCTCATCGTGTTGAAGATGTCAGCTGACGTCCTTAAAAGCCTCAGACAAACTTTTTGAGGTTGGTCTTGAAGAGTAGTTAAATGAATTTCAGACAGCAGGACAGCTCAATTTTTATCATGGCAAAAAAGAAAAAGAAGAAAAAGCTTCTCTCTCCCTCATGTGTTCAACAATGCAGCACAAACACTGGTTTTTCTGTTTTCCAGCCTATTTCTCTCCACCCACCCTTGACTCGCAACCTCCGTTAGCTCACAATGACAGGCTCTGCTTGTTTATGTCAGCGTTACAAGAGGAGTGGGGAGAAGGGGTGAGGGTGAAGAAAGCTGTCCCTTTAACTGAAGTGTCAACGGCCCCGCCTCCTGCAGGGTTTGTTGTTCTTGGCTCTCTGTAGCTGGAGCTCCATGCTGCCTCCCTGTGACGGCGCAGAGAAGTACATGACAGGAGCCTGTCACTGTTTACGCCGGGGCTGCATGTCGGAGGGGTGGAGTATCACATCGGCAGACGTCTCGTTTAACAGAGGACACGCAGCGTTGGCAAACAGCGGGTTTTAAAGTGTTAGCAAAAAGAGAAGTCAGAGGAAACGGGCCTGTGTGTGCGAACCGGATGCTTTTATTTGTACTTTTGCAGTGTACACTATGTGTGAGAGAGGGGAACGGTATAATAGAGCAAACATCAGCCTCGGTGTTCAAGTAGAAAAGTCCATCTCGAGAGAGAGAGAGAGTGTGTGTGTGTGTGTGTGTGTGAGTGTGTGTGTTTGTGTGTGTGTGTGTGTGTGCGTGTGTGTCTCTGTTTATACAGAGAGAGCAGGAACAGTGTCCTGTTGGAAAAACAAATCCCCAAAACAGCATCCTTCTGTATTAGACCTGTGGCAGGCGTCACATGACCGTAGTAATGTGGTTACTGTCCCAGCCTGAGGTCTGGTTACACTTTACATCACGTACAACTCATCCACCTACTTTCCCTTTGCTAATATTCCATTAGATAAATAATCCACAAAAAAAGCAACCAAAAATGTTTTATTTCACAATAAATTCGTTCTTTATGTGAAACAGTGAAACTTCTTAGGGGCTTAAAACAAAAACGTGTACGTGGATGTTCCCCCCCATCTAACAGCTGTGGAGGATCACCATAGCGTCACCCTCTGTTGTATCCTTTTGTAAATAATCGGCCTTGTGCTCGCTTCTCCCCCACTTTTGGCTCTGTTATATTTGCTCTCATAGTTACTTCAAAAAAGAAGGTGTCGATTTCAATTGTGGTGTCGCGCTAAAACTCCACATTCTGTTCCTTTATTCCTGTAAACAGCAGCAGCTCTCGTTACCAGACTCACAGGACGTGAGTCTGTGTTGTAGCATATATTTGTAATCCATCAATGTGACCTTTGACTGAAAATACTTCAGTGATTGACTTGTACTCTGATACCAGCACCCTCCCCTCCTCTGCTTTACCGTCACACACACACACACACACACACACACACACACACACACACACACACACGATGAGTGCCACCTCATCTGATCCCTTGACTGTCTCCTGTTTCTATGCAACAAGGTCATCTCCCCGGACTGCCAAGAAGACGTGACGATGAAGAGGGACAACATCTTTGTTCGCTCTTTCAAGGATGGAAAATTGTGAGTCACGACTAATTTTCATTTCAAGTGAAAAAAAACCGCACAAAGTAAAATACTGGGGTTATGTTGGATACTTGGTTGCCGTTCATCATTTAGTGATTTCTCATTAGTCAATCAACTAATATTTTAGCTTAAGACCAAAATATCCCCATGAAAAAAACATTCACATACCTGCTTCAACTGGATATATAAGCACAATGAACTTAAGCACATATATTCAGCACATATATCATCTAGTTTAGTTCTAAGGCTCTAAGTCACCGTTGAAGTAAACTGGAGTAGCTTTCCCGAAGCCTCAGCATGGAGGCACGCCAAAGAGGAAGAAGCCCCGTCAGGATTCTGCACTCTGCTGGTGGTTTCTTACTGCAGCCTCTTTGCGCTTGACAGAAACATGGCCAACACTCCACATGGATTCATCTGCTGTTTGCTTTCTGTGCCAAATGTCTTCTGGAATTTTACAGATTTTTCCTCTTCTTTTTAACCGTCTGCAAGTTTTTGGTTTGTGCCAAGATTGGTATGAACCATTTATTGAAACACATGCAGTCGGATCTCGGGGAAGATTGGTATTATTTCTGTGTGTGTGACCTACACCAACCCTCTGTGAAGGACTAACTGGGACTAGTCCCTTTTATTTAGAACTTATACCTGGTTCTCATCGAAGAGGTTAAGGTCCACCTTGTGCGAAACACAAAGACAAAACTGAAACAAACAAGGATCGAAAAGACTGGCAGTAACAACGAAGAGATCGGTTTGTAGTAGCCCACCGGTACTGAGGACCCAACTCAGGTCGAGAGCCAGCAGTAGGGCCACGGCTCTACGACGCATGGGGGGCCACCAAACATCAGGACAGGGGGGAGATGAGGGGGGGCACGACTGATCCACAGTGGATCAACACCACCTGACTGAGGACAGCCACGCCAGAGACGGCACAGCACAGCACCTGGGTGAGGGGCAGACTCCCACAGGACCTGTAGTCAACAAGCTACCCATGCCGGAAATGCCCAGCTGGTATCTGAATGAAGTTACATGGATTAAAATTGGAGGGCGGGGGAGGCGGGGGAGAGCCACGCGGGGGGCCACGGCACACTACTGCGCTGCAACCTGCCCAGCAACTCCACCCCCATCCAAACCACAGCCGCGCAAGCCTTGTTGTGAGAGAGACCTACTCAGCAAATAGACAAAGTTGTCTGTAGATGTCTATCCCCGTTCTTTTTAAGTGCGTGCTAAGCTAGTGCAGTGCGTTTTATTTAGGAAAATCTGATACAGATTCATTGCAGACCTCTGAATTGACCAAAAACTACAACAAACTCAATCTGCGTCTCTCAAATACTCCTGAACCGTTCAACTCTCCTCTTTCTTTCGCACCTTCAACTTCAGCATCTTTGCTCAGTGCACTGAGCTCCCAACAACCCCCCCCCCAACAACCCCAACCCCACAAAGTTAGCAACCCTGCTAGCTCGATGCTATATTTTGGAGCTATGTTTGAATCCTGTCTACAACTTCAAACTGTGATCCTTTCTGTAGCTGTCTTTGATTTCATTATTTTGAGTCACCTGGTGCCAGACTTTATAAGTGAAGGTCTTTACATGGTTATACAGGTTTAAATTTATAGCTAGTCTCAATGAAAAACTAATCACCATCCTAAAAAATATGCCTAATACAATAAAAGAGATCATGGATATGAAATATCATTAAACCAAGGTTTTATGCCCTTCTTGGCTACCCTTTAATGTCCGTACCTACGTATCTGGGGATGGTCTATGACAAAATCAATAATTGGTCTGCTAAATCAACAGCACATAGTCCAGCTGCTGTTCTGATGTTGTATATAATAATAATAATAATATTAATTATTGGGGTTATGAGGGTGGCGGAGATACGCTTATTATTGTCTAAAACTAGACTCAAATACTTGGGTATGTTATGTATTTCGCATTTAATAAAATGAAATAAAATAACAACATAATAAGCTGTTTGGAGTAGTGACCTCACAATGTGGCTACTGCTGCCTTTGATCCTTTGATTTCATGGATTTTTCTTTAGGGGTTGAGCTTGGGGTTCAGTTTCAACAGTTCCTTTGACTTCTATGATATTACCTATAGGGGTGGAGCTGGGGGCCCGTTGGGCTGAACAGAGACGCTGAAGTGGAAGGCCCAGGAGACGAGCGGCTACAGAGTTTTTGAGAGATACTCAAGAGAGTTTGTGGGAGTTGTCGGTAGATTAATGGAGGAATCTGGATTAAGTTTTCCTAATCCTATGGTTCTGTTGTGCGTTGGCGGAGGTTTGCGCTCTCTGAGTGCTTTTCCTACTCATTATTATGAAATAGTTTTTAAGTTTGTTCAAAAACTCATTTACCAGTGACAGGGTTTGAGGGTGACTACCTTCATTTCGAGGTGAATCTTAACCCACTCATACTTATTTCTGTCGACACTCCTTCACTCCAGTGCACGTTTTCTAAAGACTCTTTGTGTCTCACAGTAACACGGTGCTTCGGAAGGACGTGCGCGAGATAAACAGCGATTGCCCTCCAAAGGCCGATGCGGTGCTCAAACCAGGTGAGTTTAAAGTAAACGTCAACGTTTCATCTCGCCCAACTGCTGCAAAGCACACGCCTGTTACTGACATCAGCAAGCTGGTCTGTTTGAACAGACGTCCTCACCGAGGAGGTGGTAGGGAAGCAAACTGAAGACAGAGAAGTTCTGTGTCTGTTCTGTGAAAAGCAGTGCCAAAGCTCCTTTCACTCTCAAGTCTATTTCTATTTGAAGATCGCAACAGTTTTTTTTTTTTTTTTTTTTCAACGGTGCCCCCAATTTCTAGCAGCGGATCTCTGACACTGTCAGAATTACTGTTAGGAGGCAGCTCAGTTTCACGCCAGGCTCAGTATACACAGGTGGTTGACTCATATCTCTGATATTTATCGCACCACAAAGCAGCTGCTTGGCGGTTAGACGCTTCTTACGACGTCGTGGTTAAATGATCCTGCGGTTCTGTGCCACTGCAAACAGTTCTAACACGGCCCAGGCTGCCTTCTTCTACTGCTGCTCCTAAGAATGTTCTCGTTCAATCAAAATGTTCTTTTTATAATGTCAGTTCTATCCAAAAAGGTGAGACATTGTATAACAATAAAACACAATGTGATAATTTTCTGGGGTTTTCTGCTTTTGCTATAAAAAGAAAATCCTCTGGAGACTGTAGATCTTAAGTTGTACTGCATCAGCATGATTGATGTGTGCTGATGTGTGAATTTTAAACCGCAACAGATCTGGAAAGTGTTAGGACAGTAGCGACAACAGATCAGGGAAGGTTTTGGTTCTTTGGGTTTGAAAACTCCGGCTTTCAAATGAAAAGAGAAGAGGTTGTTCACTCTGCAAATAGTTAAACGTTTTCACAACAACATTTCTAAACAAGTCAATTCAAGCGATTTAACCAACAATAGTCCATAATAGCAAAAATATTCAAGGACTTTGGTGAATTTGATATCGATAGAATGTGTGTGACCTTTGACCCCTCGGGCCCAACATGAAACTTTGAGGCAAATGACGTCAGGAAACACTTCTTTTTTTTTTTGTAACTTCTCTGACCGGAGCTCAACTACAAAGATGAATAGTTTTCTTTATTCTAACAAACATTTCAACCAGGTTTGGAAAATCTGTCTGCCAGGCTAAGGAGGTAAGAGGACGACCTAGATTGGTACCAAAAAGGCAAAGTTCAAAATTATTTCTGTTGTGCTGGGGCTGAGCTCGGGCTCATGCTTTCACTAACTGGACGTCAGTGAAGCCTCCATTAATAGTCAAAGAAAGATACAGAGTTTTGGAGCGACATGCAGTCGTCCAATGACAAACGTTACTGCTGCGTCTTTCCAAATGCTTACGGTCTGTTATTGAAACAAAAAAGATGTGACACACCGATAAAACCCAGAAACTATGGGATAACAAGCCAATGTACCCCCAGTGTACCTCTAGTGTACTTCCAGTGTACTTCCAGTATTTATGAATGAAGCTCTCATTGGACGTGTTTAATGTGCGACATCTCTTCCTGTGCGTCTTGAAAAGCGATCGACGCAGCCCTGGAGTTCCAGCAGCACTTTGTCGTCCCCGGCACCTGGAAGACGGAGGTGAAAGAAGATAGTTCTAGCAGTGAGGATGACGATGAGGATGAAGACGAAGAGCAGGAAGAAGACAACAGCGGCGAGGAGGAGGAGGTAGAGGCGGAGCCCCGCACCCGCTCTTCATCCGCACGACTTCCGAGCAGCAGAGGATCCTCAAACTCTCTTGTTTCCTGTCCGCAGGAGGAGGTGGAGCCTTTCCCAGAGGAGCGGGAGAACTTTCTGCAGCAGCTCTACAAGTTCATGGAGGACAGAGGTGAGCCCAGATAAGACTGAGGCTTAGAGGCTTTCTCTTCAGGGCTTAACCTTTTTCAGTTTGAAGTTTCAATGTGGGTTTTTGCTTTATTTTTTATACAACATGAGACGTGAGTGGAGTACTTGAACCCAAATCAGAAGTACTTTTTTATTGAGCCACCAACAAAATGATGAGAATGTATGAAGGGGATCCATCCCTCCTTCTGTCGTGTTTCGTTTCCAGCCCCAACGTCGATGAGGGTCATTTTTGAATTTTCCATGACGTAGACGAGACATTGGTGAGATGACAACATCAAAAATAAAAATTTCCTTCTTATTTTCAGTTTATTAATAATGATAATAGTAATAATGATGATAATGATAATAATAATAATAAAAAAAATTTATGGAGTGAAAATCACAACACATAACAAATCATCACTCATTAACAGCAGATCTAAAGAGGAGGGTCTTGAGGAGTGATCTGAACATGGGGGGGTCCGGTGCCGTCTCTGGTGTGTTTGGGCTGGGAGTTCCAGAGGGAGGGGGCGGCCCAGGTCCGGTGATTGGTCCTGTGTGGTGTAGAGAGGAGTTTCTCATCAGAGGAGCAGAGGGGTTGTGAGGGTGGAGGAGGTCCGCTTATTCTTAACTAAAACTACACTTCCGAAACAAGACTAAAATACCGGGACTCAAATAAAACAGGATAATTATTAATATCTAAAATGTCCTGAAGAAATTAATAATTATTAAATCTGATGAAAACTAATATCGAAATTTGACACGGATCTAAGACTAAAGTTAGAGAACTTTTTCATCCTCTTCTTCTTCTTCAGGAACTCCCATCAACAAGCGGCCCGTTCTGGGCTACAGGAACCTGAACCTGTTCAAGCTCTACAGGCTGGTGAACAAACTGGGAGGCTTTGAAAACGTGAGTCGCGCTGAAAGAGCCGGAGTAAGGTCGACTTTTGCTACAGGTGTTACGCTTGGCGTCTGCTGACTCCGCCCTCGTCTTCTTCTCTCTCTCTCCACGTCTGAACAGATTGAAAGCGGTTCCGTTTGGAAGCAGGTCTATCAGGATCTGGGAATCCCCATACTGAACTCTGCTGCTGGCTACAATGTCAAATGTGCTTACCGCAAGTATGTAGAAACGCCCGGCCCACATCTCTCCCACATTTTGGTTCTGTACTGTTCCATCGAGACTGACATTCAGTCTGTGGTCTTTTATGTCCAGATGTCTTTTATGTCCAGGTGTCCATATGACTTTTATGTCTAGATGTCTTTTATGTCCAGATGTCTTTTATGTCCAGGTGTCCTTTGTGCTCTTTGTAAAGCAAATCTTCTAGTCTTTCATGATCAGCGTTCAGTGGTGTTAAATGCAGGAGGTGTTTGAGAGGAGGAGCTGAATTGGAGTCTTCTGGACATGTTGACTCTCTTGTCCAGGTACCTGAATGGATTTGAGGAATACTGCACCTCCACCGCCATCACCTTCAAGATGGACCTCCCTTTGAAGCAGGCTACCAAGGGGGAGGTGAAGTCTGAGGGGGACGCAGGAGGAGCAGCAGCCACATCCTCCACCTGTGAGGAGCAGAAAGACCTGCTGGATGGAGAACATTCTGGACATTCTGTCGTCTGCAAGGTGAGCTCTCCTGAAATGGTGCCGGGTTCAGATCTGAGTATCGGGTCCATCCGTAATTTTCTCACATTGTAACAAAAACATCCTTTGCTCCCAGGAGGAGAAACCCGATTCAGCCCAAAACAAAACAGAACGCGAAGCGCCAACGTCAGAGCGGGAGGATGGCGGGATTGCTGACGATGACGATGACGAAGACGAAGAGGATGACGAAGACGGGGACGACGACGAGGACACTCCTCTGGACGTAGACGCGGACGAGGGCTCGGCCACCGCTCGCCTCCGAGCCGAGAGCGTGAAGGAGGAGGTCGACGAGGACCAGGAGAGTAAGGACAACTCTGGGTAGGTTGTCTGACGAGATGGTCCCTCCTCCAGGGCGGTAAAAAAGAAAAAAATCTTCATGGCACAAAAATGAGCTTCATGCGGGGCTGATGCATGGTGAAACTGTTGGTACCCAGTTTGACTTTGAATGTATACGTCTGGCCGAAGGCATTCCCCTCCCTTGGTGATAGCAGCAACCTGAAAGACCCTCCTGACTAATTCCCATAATGCCACCAACGCACCTCTAGCTGCTAACTAGAGAGCAGCGAGTTCTCCTGTCTCTGTCTCCTAACTAAGCTTTTACCCGCTGCCCTCTGTGCTATTATTACTCCTTGCGGCGTTGGCGGCGGCTTCAGCCGGCAGAGACGTCTTAGAGGAGCTTGTCTGCTACCTCTCACCTGGCTCACCTGGCCCACCATGCTGGTGGGACTGGCTGGGGGTGTTTGACCCAGCCTCATTTACTAAGCGCACACAACATGGCTGCACTCATCTTGTTCACTCTCTCTCTCGTTCTTTTTCTCTCTCTGTTTCTCTCTCTCTCTCTCTCTCTCTCTCTCTCTCTCGCTCTCTCTCTCTCTCTCTCCTTATTGTTCTCTCTTTAGCTCTCTCTTTTTATCTCTCTCTCTCTCCCTCCTAATCTCTCTCTGTCTCTCTCTCTCTCTCTCCCTCCTTCTGTCCATCTCATTTTTGGGCTTTTCAGTGTTCAGCTCGGATAAATGTCCCATGTGTTTGTGTGTTGTCAACGATGCATTCTCACACTGAGAGGAAAGACGTGGTTTCGGTGGCGGTAACCTTTCAGCGATGAATAGTGACATTCGGTGTTGATGAATGTTTGTTCTGGGTAGCTGCATAGTTTGGTCTTATTTTGATGATTTTTTCCCCCGGGCTGGTCCTTGTGTTGAGGTTGTTTGGTGCTGGTACACAGGCGGTCCACGCTGATGGTGTACTGCCGTTGTTGTGGGTGTGAAAGGACCTCAAATCTTCTCAGGATATTCTGGTCATTTTCTCGCTGTCTGTGGTTTTCATCCCCCCTGCCTCTGATCTTATACGTCGTACAGGTACATGTTCTGTTGGGTTTCTCAGGATCATTCTTCCTACAGATGTTCAAAGTGTGGGGGTTTGCAGATTCATACACTGTAAAAGAGTTTGATGAACTCAAAAAAAAAAAAAATTACTTTGACTGGTAACACTGAATTAAATGATATATTTTCAACTTAACTGAAGAAGTTCTCAATTTAATGGAGGTCCATAGTTGGAGTCATTTATTTAAATGAATCAACATTTTTCTTTTACAGTGCATGATTAGACCCCAATAGCATAACTATTTAACATTTCAGCTCTGGGAAATGTTTAAATCTCTTTCAAAAAAAGACATTTAGTTTAGTAAGTAAAAACAGTAAATCCACAAATATGGCATTATTTTATACCTCCAGCTTTTTAAGACAAACATCACGCACTGTAAAAAGATCATAGTTGGGGATTTAAAAAAATTGCTTCCACTGGTGACGCAATTAAATGAAGTATTTCAAACATAGATTTATAGGTTAGACTGAAAAATACTTCATTCAATTTAGTTTACTAATCGAAGTAATTGATTTAAGTGGATAAACAATTTTGTTTTTTTACAGTGCATGATTAGACTTGACTTTTCTTTCAAGTCAAAAAAAATGAAGTGCTTCCAACCTTCATCTTTAGGGTCAAGAGTTCTTCATTCATTTGTGTTCCCGGTGAAAATATTCTTCTTTTTACAGTGTAGACGGGACATCCTGCTCACTGGGACGGCTCATTACTGGTATTATTAAATCCATGGGAGAATATCAGACACGCCTCCCTGTGACGGCCTGTCAGACTCCATCATGGACTCCACACACGCACGCAGCAGAGAGGAACGAGGCAGACCTCGCTGACCTTCATCCCCTGGAAATTAAAGTCAAATCAGTTACAGGGGACATCCTCGGATCTGACAAACATAGTGTCTGCAAAAGGAGGGAACTCCTCCAACTTGCTCCTCCATCTTTGCGGACATCATCCCTCCCTGCGGATCAATGTACGTCTCCCCCTCATGAGGACAGTCCCGATCAAAGAACCGTGTGAATGTTCAACCAAGAACATTCACACGACTCCGGTGATTAAAGATGACTGACACAGTTCGGCTCACTGTCCTCTCAGCAGAAACCAGGGAGAAACGGTGATTCTCTGTTGTTACCGAGGTAACCGGACACACGTATATATATCCTTAAACACGTGGTTAAAAGGTTATCTGCATTCCATCCCCATGGGATTACATCGGGTTGTTTGAGTTGGGTTCTCGCTGTTTTTGTCCTTTGTGACGAATGTCGACGGAAGGTGACGTGAAAGTCGCATGAATTCCGATCTGACGGTTGAGACTGGTGTCACACTGCAAAAATAAAATACAACGTGTGTGAGATTTTTGTTGACCACATATGGAAGTGGTCCAAATGGGAACCGGAACGGAGCGGTTGGTTCTGTTTACACTGCCATGAAATCATCACATAGGAGCAGAAGGAAAATGTTTTTCTCTCATGACGATTGAGTAAGAGCCAATCAGCTGATGGTCCAGCATCAGTGGTCGGTCTGTCAGTGGATTCGGTGGTCTGGTAGACCCCCGGTGGGTTTGTTAGATTTTTGTTGCCCCGGTTAACGGTTACATCACTGGAACGGTTAGCCAGCAGGATGGAAACAGATCCGCCGCTGCGACCACGAAAGGGAGCAGCAATAAGACGAAGACGAAGAAGAACCGTTTCAACCGCTGCCTCTTTGCTGCAGATTTGATGAATCTCGTCCATGTTGTACCCCGCCTCTCGGCCAATGTCAGCTGGGGGCTGGCTCCAGCCCCCCGCAGCCCTGAGCGGTATAAGCAACAAGAACAGATACTGAATGAGTGTTCGAGATATTTCCATTTGAAAAACTCTCCCAGAGATAATCGACAGTCTAAGGGCTTTATTTCATGCTTTCATATCAAAGTAGGAGAGATGGTCGTAATCATTTCTGATAAAATACCGTAACGCTGTGATTTGTTCTGCGTGTAGCTCGGGTTTTCATCAGCAGCAGAGAAAAGCTGTATTATAATTTACATTAATTACAGCAGTTTTAATTTTTCGCATTTTTTTAGACAGTTTTTTTTTGTTTTTCATGAAGGCAATATTTTGTTGGAGGCTGCATTTAAGGATTATTTACATTATGAATTAGTCCGTTGGTTATTTTTGATCATTAAAAAGGGTCTGTAAAAATAATCCTCATTTCAGTGATGTCATCACAGCCCCAAAATATTTCCTTTATTCTCAAGCAAGAACAAAAAAAAAGCAAACTTTCACTTTTTTCTTTTTCTTTCTCTTTCACAAGAAACAACAAATAATTGAAACAGCTGCAGGTTGTTTTCTGTCACTAGACTGAGCGATTATCTGACGAACTGCTGCAGCTGTAAAGGCGTTCTCCCTCAGTGATTGCGCCCTTATATGTTTCCTTGTTTATGCTTAATGACTATAATTATTGCCGATTGGTGGAAAATGTCTTTGCGATCATGATTATGTTCAGAATCTCAGAATCCCTTTTGGCATCTGTCGGCGTTGGCCTTAAGGCGGTGGCTGCTTCTCCAGTTGTGCGTCCTCTTGGTGGTTGAGGTTGATCTGTCGGCAGAAGGCTTGTGATGGGAGCAGCGCCGTGTGAGGAGGGATCGTGTGGATCGCCGAGCGCACACTTGTATTTATTCTCTCTGGCAGCGACCAAATTGGATTTGTTGGCTCTGCATCCTTCCTGTAGCCCCGCTTCCAGTTGCAGCGCTGCCTGCCGAGTCGTGCTTTGCTGTGCTAACCCGCCCTCGTGGCCTCTGTGGCCCCTGCGGCCCCTGCGCCTAAACCACTTACTAGCATTCCTGCTCCACCCAGCAGCTTCGAACCTCCTGTTTCCCACTAGCTCCTCCTTGTGGCTGCTTCTTCACTACAGTGTGTGTGAATGAGAATCCCGATACCATTGTATGTGGATATGTGGTCAGAAGGCCTAACAGTAGTGTTACTGCCCATGATTGATTTTTGCCATGAAAGAATGTTTGGTACCACTTTACAATAAGACCCCCCTTATGAAGGATTTTTAAATCGCTTGTACATGGTTTACTAATTAGGTTGTAAACACTTTACAAATCTTGAATAAACTGCTATATAACACATTACATATAAAGGTTATTAGAGTACTGATGCTTGCCAAATAGTGAGCACACTTATCTGTACCGCTAACTTCATCTTGCCAAATAACGATCCACATTGATAAATTGAGAGCTGTGTTATAAACAGTTTATAAACGTTAACCGATGACTTATAAAGTGTTTACAACCTAATTTATGACCTAATTATAAGCCATTTATAAATCTTTTATAATGGTAAAGTTATTGTAAAGTGGTACCAAATGTTTTATATACTGAAACATGTACTGTTCTTTGATTGGCTGTCTGTTACTGATTCAGTCATGAATAATTCTGTAATTTGCTGGAGGTTACTCAGGACTAGCATTAAGGCATAAGGACATAAATGGGAGGTGTGTATGTCATAATAGGGACGGGCCTAGTGTTGTACTTGGACAGGGGGAAGGCACGGGTGGAGCAAAACCAGGCAACTGGCTTCCTAGCAGTGGGCAGCGAACTGGGCGTGTGGGTTCTGTAGTCTTCAACGGGGCAGCCTAGGGACAGGAAGTGCTGAACTGTTTTTCTTTCAGGGATGACAGCAGTAAGGAGGGGGAGGAAGGGGAGGAGTTTGAATGTTACCCCCCGGGGATGAAGGTGCAGGTGAGGTATGGGCGAGGCCGCAGTCTGAAGACGTACGAGGCCACTGTGAAAGAGGCAGACGTGGAGGGGGGAGAGGTGCTCTACCTGGTGCACTACTGTGGCTGGAACATCAGGTAAGACAGGACTTGGGGAGAGATCACCTAACGTCTATATTCACCCTAAAAATTCAAAAAAAGACATCTCTTAACCTACAATTCAGCTCATGGGATCACCGCTACAGTAACAGATGCATCCCGTCCTCCCAATTCTGCTTCATCTGATCCAGTTCCATGGCCAGTAGTCTGACCATGGAGGATCCTGGTTCCTCTATAGAGGCGTAGACGGAATTGAGTAACGGGTTGATGCGGTTCGCTCCTCAGCATCCCTCGCTCACTTTCTGTCGGAATCCCCTGTCTGTCTGTCCCCCAGCTGTCTGTCTCTTCCAAATCCACAGACAGGCTTGAATTTGGACTTATTTCACCCAGCCAGTGGTTTTTGGTAACGTGAGCTACCGATTGGATTTTTGTGAAAGGCCAACCAAAGTGCTGCTACACTCACCTCTACCTCTCAACCCTCTCCCCCTCCCCAGTGGGTCAGAGTTAACGTAGTGTGAAGTAGAGTGTTAGGGTACCATGACAAAGGCTAACTAGCGCAATCAGCATTTCATCGTCTCAATGTCGTTCCGTGGTCCTCTAGCACTCTATGAACAACAACAGGGGGATGTTCTCTGCATCGTGTCTGTTGTGTGCGATGTTGTGAAACCTTTCATTTTCCTCATCTGACCCAAGTAGCACCCTTGGTACAGTTGGGACTCTGTTGAATATGATTTGTGTGGTGGTCGGTGTCAATATTCTTTCTTTCTTTCATCGTAACGGTTTGTCTTCTTCCACTTATCGCCATGGGATTCCTTCCTTTGCTGTGGAGGCTTTCTGTGTCACAGCAGCATGTTTGGGTCGGACAGTAGTCGTGTCTGTGGCGGGTGGTGCTCGTGGATATTTCTCCGCTCCTTCCCAGATCTGTTATGAAATCCTCTCTTGTTTCTGCACTTAATTTTTTCTTTGTAGATACGATGAGTGGATCAAAGCAGAGAAGATCGTGCGTCCCGCCAATAAGAACGTGACCAAAATAAAGCACCGCAAAAAAATAAAGGTACGGCTTTAACTGTACGCCTGAAAACCTGCCGTGGTGTCGCGCAGCAAATCACTGACCATGTTCCGTCCTGACAGAACAAAGCCGAGAGGGAACGAGACCGGTTGGAGAGGCTCAATGACAGAGAAGCCCTCTGCCCTTCGTCCGACTGTAACCGAGTCCCCCGCTCCAAATGTGGCCTGAGTCAGGATGTCTTTTCCAAGATGGACGAGGGTGAGGACAAAGGGACTCAGCAGTCTCCAGTCAAGTCTATAGAAATTACTTCTATCCTCAATGGCCTCCAAGGTAGCAACACTCATTAGCCTGTAGTCCTCATGCACACTAACAGCAGATCAGGACTGTCTGACTATGAAGTGGTCTGTCTCGGCTCGTTGGTGTCCTGCTGAACCTAACACCTCTGTCCTCTCTGCCTCAGCCTCCGAGATGTCCACAGACGAGAGCGAGCAAGACGACGCGGAGGGAGAGAGCAACGAACCGGACCATCCAGGCGGCAGAGGCAGCCCCAGAAAGGCTCCGCCGGAGCCCTCCAAAGCAGCAGAGTGCTGGGAGAGCGGGACCACTAGCGAGGGATCCAAACCTTCTCCGGTCTCAGGAAGGAGCCAGGGTTTGTCCGGGCCAGACAGTGCCGATGTCGGGAAGCGTAAAAGCCAAGCAGGGCCGGAGGGAGAGGCGAGCACCCGGAAGAGGCGATCTGACGGCGCAGAGAAGAAAGATCAGTCCAAAGCTAAAACCAGAAACACCAGGAGTGCCGACTGGTTGCCCGGAGGTTCTCCCAGGAAGCTGGAGGAAAGGGCGGCTGATCCCAGGGAGGAGAGAGGAGCCTCACTGAGCAGCAGCTCAGATGACGAGGGTTCACCTCTGACCGGGTCGCAAGCGGAGGAAATGGAGCGCAGTCGTTCAAAATCCAAAGTCTCCCCTTCCAAGAAATACAACGGGATGAAGGAGAAGACCAAAGCTGGCAGGCAAACTGGATTCTGGGAGATTCCCGAGAAGAGGCCCAAAATGACTGGGAACGGCGAGGAAAGGCCCACCGTCCGCTCCAAAGGCCAGAAAGATGTGTGGTCAAGCATCCAGGCACAGTGGCCCAAGAAAACGCTGAAAGAGCTGTTCTCCGACTCGGACACGGAGGCCGCAAATTCTCCTCCTCCGCCGGCGCCCTCCTGTTTGGAGGAGCCGAGCGTCGAGCGGGATGCCGAGCCCGAGCACGAAGCCTCGGAGGAGCAGACGGAGAACGACAGACCTCAAGAGTTCCCGAGCAGTGGCAGCAACTCTGTTCTCAACACACCGCCCACGACGCCAGAGTCCCCCTCAGCAGGAGGGAGTGCTGTGGATGACTCCGGTCAGACACAGCCTTCCTCCCCCCCAGCACCCATTACCCCGGCGTTGTTGCCTTCAGAGCCCCTGCCTTGCCTTTCCGACCCTCTTCCTCCAGGACCCATGCAGGAGGAAGCGGCGGGCGGGCGCAGCGAGACCGATAGCAGCACGGTGGAAGTGGAGAGTCTGGGAGGGGAGCTGCAAGACCTTCCTCAGGATGAGGGGGCGGGTTCCCCCTTGAAGGTGTTCGACGTCGCTCTCTCGTGCCACAGCAGCAGCAGCAGCCTGGAGTTGAGCAGCGGCAGCCAGCAGGAGAGCGAGCTGAAGTCCAAAGGTACAAACCATATTAAACCGGCCACAACGGATCTTTGATTCCTGTTTTTCTAGAGAGAGAAAGCAAACGCCGACTGCTTGTTCCTTCACTTATTGCATCTTCCTTCCTTGCAGCGTCTGTGAGTCAGAAGCGGCCGAAAGAATCCCCGACAAGTGGAGCGTCGAAGAAACAAAAGCCAAACCGTAAAAGCCTCGTCGTGCCTCCCAAAAAGAACAGGAAAGCAGGTAAGCAGTGCTGCAGGTAGAATTTCTGATATCCTGTCAGACTTCCCTACTCAAATGTCAGGATTTCTGACAGGAAACTAAAGAATTCAGGTGGGAAGGGAATGACGGTGTCTCCTGCTCTCTTTTTTTAGTAGAATAGAAGAAACTTTATTCATCCCCACAGGGAAACTTGTGCGTTAGAGCAGCTCCAACATTGTAAAGTGACCGTAGAAGAAAACCGCGGTCTCACACTGTTGTGTTTCAAATCAGCCGCCAACAGCAGTGACAGTGAGGACCAGTCTGTCGTCGAGGGTCTGGCCAAAGCAAATGCCTCCAAGAACAGCACATCGGACGTGAAGGCTGCCGCCGCCTCCGCCTCCGCCTCCGCCTCCGCCTCCCCCAAGTGTCACGGACGACCTCCCCTCACGAGCCATAAGTATCACAAGCAGGGCGACGCCGACCACGCCCAGCACAGAGAGAACCATGGGAGATCACCGCGAGTGTACAAATGGAGCTTCCAGACGTGTGAGTGTCACTCTTCTCATTCCTTCGTTATTGTGAAGAACAAAAAAAAAAACATGTTACGGATAAGCCGTTGGAGAAAATGAGTGAAAAAAAACTTCCTACTGAATTTTCGTTTTGACTCATATATATGTTTATCTCGTGTGTCTAAAACATTTATCCTTTTCTGTTCCTCCCAGCTGACCTGGAGAATATGAGCAGTCTGGAGAGGATCTCCTTCCTCCAGGAGAAGCTGCAGGACATCAGGAACCACTACCTCTCCCTCAAGTCTGAGGTGGCCTCCATTGACAGGCGGCGAAAACGCGTGAAGAAGAAGGAACGGGAAAGTGAGTCACTGACCTCCTTTCTTTTATCCATTTACCCTGATTTTACTAAATCAATTCAGTCATTTAAATAGAACTCATTAGATCAGATAGATTAGAATCAAACGCACAATTAATTGAATCTGCTCCTCCCGATGGTTTCGTTTATGAAAAGTGTTTGATAGATGGAGATGATGGTGAGACGAGACCGACCTCATTAAACCCCCGAGTCTGTGACTAAATCAACATGGAATATTGTTGACGAATTAAAGACTATTCTAAAATGTAGTACGCAGAAAAAATATGTTTTAGACACAAAATATTATATAAAGTTTTTTTCTTTAAAAAAACGAGCCACTTAATCTGTTGATTGGATGATCTGCGTAGTTATGCTAGTTATTAAGGGCTATGCTAGATTCTGGTGGAGACCCGCAGCAGTTCTGACGTGTAATCAGGTGGTCCGACCTGGGAATAAAGGTGAAGAACTAGTGGAACCATCTGGTAGCTGAATCCCACTGAAGTTCCCCTCTGGACAGCTGGAGCTTAGAGTCTCGCCATTTCAGGAAGCAAAGCCAACGATTAAAGGGTCTTCAGGGGGCAAAACGATCTCAACTCTCTCCTCGAATGTCAAACGAGTAAGAAGCCCGGCCCAGCGGCTCGGACCCAGTCGGGCTTCAAAACGCGGATGAGATCAGAAAATCAGGCAGGGTTTCCAACTCGTCCTGGAAAACTTGGGAAATCATGGATCACCATATCACCAATTTTCCAGGAAAATGAGAGGAAAAGGTCAAAAGTCCTGTAAAATTCCCCTGATGATGGTCCAGCAGCAAAATGTTGTCGTAAATATTACTTTGCAAGTTAGTCAGTGTGCGAGAATTATGCAAGTCAATGCAATTTGAGCTCTGGCAGACGTAGCCGACCCGACCCGACCACGGACCCCACCCCACGTTACTGGGCAAGAGTAACCATGTTGATGCCACAAAACTTAGTAACATCTAGTGCCGGTCCCAAACCCGGATGAATGGGAGGGTTGTGCCTGGAAGGGCATCCGATGGAAAAACTTAATCCATATCAATACGTGGAACGAGAAGGTCCGCTGTTGCGACCCCCTAAAGCATTGTGGGTACGGGGGGCTAATCAGAGCATGGTGCGAGAACATGTCAGTCATACTGTAGCAGCGAGATCCAAACTGAAAATGTCCTGGAAAAGAGTGGGAACCGTCTCAGGACGACTTCCTTGTCCGGAGGTTTTCTTTAAATGTATGACCACTTCCTGTAAAAATACCAGAATCATTCTGCCTGTCTTAACGAACAGATGAACATCATGGGATATAAGAGAAGTAATAAATACTAAAGTTCTATAGGACAATAAAGAATTTAGCATTATTTAATCCTATTCCGTCCATATTCCCTCTCCTCACTCTAAATGCTTCACCTAATAGACGTTCTTGATCTAAATCATGAATATGTTCATGATTTGGATCATAAATATTTATCTGAGTTGTTCCTCATAGTCCCACGCCAGAATTATTCAGTCAGAACTACTTCCTGTGGAGCAAGCCATTTCATTTAGTGTTCACTTCAACAAGTCTCAGGTGAGGAGACTCCGCCCACCTTCCGCCCTCAACACTGACTCTTCTGTGTCCCGCAGGCGCCGTGGCTGCTTCCTCTTCCTCCTCCTCCTCTTCCTCCTCGCCATCCTCCAGCTCACTGACCGCAGCAGTCATGCTGACTCTGGCCGACCCGCCGGTGTCGTCCTCATCCTCCTCGTCTCAGAACTCTGGGGTATCGGTGGAGTGCAGGTGACAGGACGAAGCGGCGAGAGAACACTGCACGAAGCACTTAACCAGCACCCCGGGGTCACCGCCCCCGTTTCCTCTCAGCGGGGCGGACGAGTCAACTTACTTACTGTAACTACTGGGGCACAAAATCCAAACCAGAGACATCAAAAAACACGAAACACAAAAAAAACAAGAAACAAGCACTATTTTTTATTGACAACTGTTTTCTTGGCAAGCTAACGGCACTTAAGTGCACTTTTATGAAGATTGTGTAAAGGGGGGGAATTATTGTCAACAACGAAAACAACGAAATCCACCAAATCGTCTCCGTTGCTCCTGAATCGAACATTTATATGAATTCTTTTTGTGAGCAATAATTATTTTAATTAGTTAGTGGGGGGGTTGGGATTTTGCGGATAAGTCGCCGCCCCCCTCTGAGGACCGTCCTCGTAGCTCCGCCACGCCGTCGTGAGAATCTCAGAGGAGCACCGCCACATTGGCATTACGGGGCCCAGAAACCAAACTCTCTCACGTTTCTCTGTCCGCCCTGGTGGAGAAGGGTTCATGTGGTTAAAAGTCAAGGTGTCGATGGGTCCGGTCACAGGATGTGGTACCAGGATGCGTTCACACGCGTAGATCGCTTCTCCTGGTCCAGAGCAAAACCAGAAATGTCCCTGATATTTGGCAGAAATACAAATTTAGTTACATGGAAAGCAAAAGATTCACAAACTAAAAGCATAAAGGAGGAGGTTACGACCCGATTGGACATCTTTGTATTCGTATTATCGTATTACGTATATCTTCCAAAAACAATGCTGTGTTCTGGGCCCAGTTCCCTCGCCGGACTCGTGTCTCCATCTTTAGTGCTTGTAAAATAAACATCGGAGTAAAAACAGCGCCACAAAAACACACTTTGCAGAGTTTCGTTAGGAGTTAGGAGCGTGTTAAGGTTCTGGTGGCACCAACGGAGCGATCGTACCAGCGTGAACCCATCCTCGGACCGTCACAGGTCCACTGACAGCTCAAGCGGACGACCATGGAACGATACTGTAGTGCCTTGTTGTGCTTTTCCATGAGAGGCTTTGGAAAAGAGCGGCGTGGGTTTTTTCCCCCCTGAGCCTCTTCAGAGTGGTGGTTGGAACAAAATGCCCCTTTAAAAAAAAAAAGAAGACATAATGCTGTGAGTGAGGCGGCGGTGAAGAGCTGAGTCTGACAGCGTGATGGTTTGAATCAGCGTTTGGTGGGTCACACCGGGTCGGACGGCTCGTACCGGGTCACCTGTCATCTACTACTGAATACTAAACCCAGCTTGGGTGCAACTGTTAAGCCAACAGGGAGGTGGAGAATCCAGGCTTCTACTCATCTCCTTCAACATTTTATTCATTTTCATCCACCGTTTTAACCCCCCTCCCTCCCTCCCACCGCTCCGCGTCGCACGTTTGCGACCAGATGACGGTAACTTGAAGGCAGCCATAAGTATTCGCAGCATGAACTGCTGACTGTGCAGTGTCTCACACACGGAAGTCATTCAATGAAGTATAGTCTGGCTCGACGCGTCGTCCCGTTTCTTTTGGTTGTTTTTGGCATCTCACAATCAATAACGACATGCCAGCTTCTTCTCGCCCCCGGCCCCCCGTCCCCCACCACCAAAAACTTCCTGTAATCCGAGCAGATAAAAGGTAAAGATATTGTAAATGTGCGTTTATATTATACAGTGGCGTACGTGTGTAATTTCTAAAGACATCTCCGGTGTTTCCTTTGTATAGACCCCGCCCCCCCCTCCTCCCCCCAACTGTATCATAACCTGAAGTTACATTTCGTTTGGCACTTGTAATTGTATGGTTTTGTTATACATTTGTATATTTGAGAAGTGTTTTGAGTCAAACTATTTAATATCTTGCACTGTTAATAGCGTGTACCTACCTGTACAGACAGTTTTATGGTTTTAACTGTACTTTTACTGTAAATACTGAGCATGTCTGTCCGGCTCCTTCTGTCCCGGTCCCGGCCCTCCTGCCGGAAAACACATTTATTTGACTTCCTTTATTGTCGTTTTCTTTTGCTTCTATCATCCGTTTCAAATGATCGTTTTTTTTTTCCTTCTTTTTTTTCATTTTTCACATTTTGCTTTAGTTTGTTCTGTGTTTCTTTTTATGGTTGTGTTTATAAGGGAAGAGTGTTGTTTTTTTTTGGATGAGCCTGAACTACTTTCCAACCTGTATGAACCTGTATATGGGAAATGTTCCGGAGCGTAGGTGAAGAGACAGTAAATGGAGCTTATAGACAAAATGCTCGATAGTATTTATTAGGCTCATCTGACGATGGTCACTGTGTAATTTATTGTACAAATGTAAGCAAAGCAGAAAAGCCTCTGTTTGAAATAAATGCCATAGTTTGTGAAGTATGCGGTGTCTCCTGCCATTAGATACATTTATTTTAAATATGTATATCTATCTACAGTCTATCTATGAATAGCTCTAATTTTTGAATGTTCGATACTTTAACTCCATTTCAGAGGGAAACTTTATTCTGCTGAACGCGACAGATTTGAAATGTTTTCTCCAGCTTTCATAGTTCTACTTCTACCAGTTGTTTCTGTGAAGGTATAAATACATTTTCCACGCCCAAACTCTAAAACGTACACCGCCGCTGCCATGAATGCAGAAAGGAAAATCCGCTCCAGCAGCTCTGGAGTTATGAAGCGGAGGTTTTGGGATGCTGCACTATGAAGCATACGCTGACAAGGAGACTGCAGAGCAGCATGGCGGGGGCTTGCTGATGCTCTGGCTCGCTTCATATCCACAGGAAACCTGCAGCATGCAGAGTGTACGATGGAAGCATCAGGAAATCCAGATTAAAATGTCACAGCATCTGTGAGGAAACTGGAGCTAAATGTATAATTATGCCAAACAGACCTCAGAGTCCACCGAAGCTCGATATCAGGAGAAGCACATGGAACATTCTGGGGGTGAGCATCACCGTCTCACCTGATATGAAAATCTAGAAAGTAGTTGCATAGAGAAATATTACAGAACTGGAGGCCTTTGCATTTGAGGAGTGAGAAAAGATTCATCAGGAATAGCATTAAATGCTGGTGTCGGGGTATGCATCAGGTTTGTGGCAGGTCTGAGAAGCTAAAGTGTTTCGCAAAAAAAAAAAGGGACACTAGTCATGAATCATATAGAAATAATTGAAATTAGCCATTTGTGGAGTATTTTGGGGAAAATAAACACTCGTTGCATCTGTTTTCATTGAGGTCTTAAAACTTGGTTCATTGAAAAAAAAAATAGAATAAGTAGAATATTTTGGCTATAAACCTGTAAAAGTCTGTTTTAATAGATTTAATTTTCAATAAATGTTCTTTAATCATATTGTGTCATTTTTACGTGACAGTTTGTTTTTCAACAATTCAACCTATAAGGAAAAAATTAGACACGTGCCGCCGTGACGTCAAGAGTTACGTACTTCCGTTTCCGACTTCCTTAGCATTGGGCTAGCTAAGGTGCAGCGCGCTTCTCTTCGGAGGTTCGAGGCACGATGAGCGGCCGGACGAGCGCGGCGTTAGCTGGTGTGTTTGGAGCTCTTTTCGTTGCATATTGTTTTTATTTCGACAGAAGGAGACGGAGTGACCCTCTCTTCAAAGAAAAGCTCCGTGAACGTAAGTGGCGTAATTTGAGAAGGTTAGCTCGACTGTGGAGGTACACACGTGGGGAAAACTAACTTCCAAGGACACGACATTATAACCTCGTGTTAAGAGTTCAGAAGCTCTAACATTTACTCTGTATTACACTGAGATACTAGATAGAAATCATCTACAAACTAGATTATTAGCGGGTGAAGCATTCTGCTGCCTGACCACGTGTTTCCTGGGGAGTAATAAAGCTACTTCTGTTTCCAGGTAGAAGAAGAAATATTTCCCCTAACACATCCGGACTGGCAAAGGTAAGACAAACGTGTACGAATGACCTTAATGTTGCTTTTATGACCCAGTGAACGTTTTCTGATACATTGTGTTCGCTTTGCAGCTGCCTGATCTTAAAGACGCCGAAGCTATACAGAAATTCTTCCTGGATGAAATCCAACAGGGAGAGGAATGTTTGTCACAAGGTCAGCCACGTGTCCGTCCACTCTTCACTCACAGCAGCCTCTTCACTCAAATATCACACCTCACACAAAATACACACAGCCAACTACGTAATCCAAAAAGAAAATGCATTTAGCTGACTCAGGAACGAGGGAGCATACCTCGTGCATACATATACACTCCAGCCATAACATTATGACCTCTAGTATCTACTTTCATAGAGGCACCTTTTCAGTGGGTATGATATTTAAGGTAGCATATTTTGTCCTGTGGTTAATCTTCACTCGGTCTGCGGTAGTTATTACATACTCCATTGTTTCAAGGACAACTCGTGAACCGTCCTCAGGTTCATGGAAGCCCAACGTTCATAAGCACGTGTGAGCTGCAGAGGCTGATCCCCGTTAGCCGACCCCACATTAGAGACACTGCAGCACATTGTGTGTCTCAGAGCTGTTTTGGCTACTGAAATAGGAACTATACAATATTCTAATTGTTTTTATCTTTTTCTTTAAAATTTTGTCTCAGGTGAATTTGAGAAAGGCGTGGACCACCTGACCAACGCGCTCGCGGTATGTGGTCAACCTCGGCAGCTGCTCCAGGTCCTCGAGCAGACGCTGCCGCCGCCAGTATTCCAAATGCTGCTCGCCAGACTGCCCTCCGTCAGCCAGGTGAGGATTACCTGCATGACCCAGTTTCAGATTTCACTCTGACAGATTTTTCAATACGTTTTATAAAAAAATATCTTTTCACATGGCATCCTTAGTAAACCCCCCAGTTGCTTTTTGTGGTCTCTGGGACAAGAAAGGGTGCTAGATCAATGTTAGAACCATCCAAAGCTGAGAGCCATGTGGCAGTAGCTCTTGGTTATTTCACCTCTACGACATAAATAAACCTTCTTATGAAAAATAAGTTTCATTTTCGGCGCCATTTTGCGGAAATTTCAGAGATTTTTATTTCTTTTTCAGCGAATCGCAGGGGCTCAGTCTTTAACAGAAGACGACATTGAATGAATCTACGTGCGGCTGTGCTGCTGATCTCTGAAGGGATGTCAGATGTTGTGTGTGAGTGTGATTACGAAACACGCCGCCTCCATCGCTTGGAGGACAAAGGACATCTTCAATCCTACATTTTTGGGGAAATGTTAAAATACATTCCATCTAATATTAATTCCCATCAAATGTCATGTTTTCCAGCTGTGAGTTTTATTTATTTACCTCAAAAGTGATTTTGTTTTGGGAAAGTTGTCCATATATTGAATCCACTAGTTAAAAACAGTGTCAATCATTTGTTTCATATCTGTGCAGTTAGAATTCTACTGAAATCTGCCTGCCTTCACTAAATGGAATAGATTTTTCTACTATATTTTGCCTTTTTTGCGATGTCGTTTAAATGTTATTTTTATATATCCCATCTTTCTAAGTATATTTATGGATTTTTGTGTTTAAAATCCAAAAATAAATCATTGAAACAGCGCCTTGGTGTTTTCCTACCAGCAGATGGCAGTAGTGATGCACGTGGAAGTGTTCTTCTCATTTATGGAGTCAGTTTGAATGGAGGTGAAATATCACCTTCGGATTTTTGTCAAAAAATAAATAGAAAATTTTAAGGAATGCTGAAGTGATTTAGTAATAATAATTGGGTTGAATTGCTGTGAAGTCCCACATCTGACCCATCTAGTCAAAAGCTTGGACACTTGTTTTCTTTTGCCTTACAAAACCGAAGACATCCAACCAAAGCTGTAAAAACACCTTTTTAAGATCCTTCAAAGTAATCTCCTGCTTTTATACTCTCAAGCAAGCTGCCCGAGGCAGTCAACTGAAGCGGTTCTGTAACAGACGTGAAGAGGATTCTGATAGAGGCTGACTTCTCAGAACTCAGTCCAAACCATCTCCAGCACTTCTCAGAATCATTGATGACATCATTCTATGTGTATATAAATATATACACTGTATATGTATATACAGTATTTTCTTTCTTCCACATAATGTAAAGTGTGAATCTAATTTAAATTAGTGCCAAATTTCCATAATTAGAATTGTTCTAAACTATAGAAAATAGCACAAAAAACCCCCAACATACATTAGTGTGTCTAAACTGTTCTCTGGTATTTAAAAGGCGAAAGTATAACCCAAACATTTGACTTCTTGGCTTGTTCTTAAAGACAAGACGCTGCCAGACGGAATTTGAATCCGAGCCTTTCTAAGCTGTGTGTTTTGGGTTTTTTCTCCCGACTATGGCGGCGGCACAGAGTGAACATTGAGCCGTGATATCTTCATCTGAATGGCGTTATTGTGCAGAGGAGCAGAAGTGGAGCAGCTGGGAGGGGAAGGGAGTGGGCTAGAAGTGTGTCTCTTGGAAGACCAGTGGAGCTCTAATTATTTTTATCCCCTGTCTGCAGCTGTTTCTCTCCTGGTTCTGGCCGGAGGAACCCGGGCCCCCAGGTTGCCAGGAAACAAGAGCAGGGGGAAATTTTTCTTTTTTTTTTACATTAGTAATGGATATTGGACAGTGGCCCAGAAATGTGGAGTGAGGACTAAATGTGAGACGGTGTCCCATTTTCCATCGTCTCATGAGCGCGTGCTGCTGTCCTCAGCCCTCGTGTCATTTTCACCCATCTGGTGGACGAGGAGCGGCCTGCAGAGTTTTCTGGCTTCCTGAGGTTGCAGCCAGTAGAAGTGACATGTGGGGGTGGGGGGGTTCCAGCAGAAGGAGGGGGGGTCGGAACAGCCTCGGACCCGGTTCACGCGGTGCACCAATGGCCCTCCTTCCGGTAAATAAACACAGCCGCTGGCTACGTGCTTCTGTTCCCTGACGACTGGAGAGAGAGCTGAAGGATACCATACCGGTACTGAGACCCTCAGGAAACAAACCGTTCATCTATAATGTCAGCCATAACATTATAACCACTGACAGATACAGTCTTCATGACGTTACCTTGTTATAATGGCACCTGTCTGTAGGCGGGATATTCTGGGCAGGAAGTGGACATTTGGTCCTGAAGCTGGGGAAATGGGTAAAAGTTAAGATCTGAGAAATATTGCAATGTCTAAGTAACTGGGTCAGAGCAGAGAGTTCCCAGTCTGCAGTGGTAAGTACCCACCTTAGTGGACTGAGGAAGGAAAGCATGTGGAGCAGTGGCAGTATAATGGGTTCCTAAGGCTCATTCATGTGTGTGTGTGTGGGGGGGGAGTGAAGGCTGTGCGGTGCTGTCCACTCCCACAGAAGAGCTACTGTAGCACAAGAATTCCTGGCCAGAAAAGTGTCGAAACACACAGAGTTGGTTTGGCAGCAGTGAAGCGGGGATATTCACCGTGTGAGTCAAGCAGCTTCAACGTGGAGGTTATGACACGTCGATTTCCCGAGGATAACTTCTGAACATCTTCGTCTTCTTTTTGGTTGTTGATGTGATTCAAAACAGATCAAGACTCGCCGTCATGACAGGAATATTAATACCATCTGTGCTTCTGCATATTAATGCCTCTGCCTTAATTGCGCTTCCGCTCTGAGTATGTATGAATGGACAGTGAGTCAGCGCCTGGGCTCTGCTGTGGCGCCGAGAAGAGGCCCGGAAAAAGAGTCTCCTGTTGTGCAGTAGGGGGAACTGTTGCTCCAGGCAGTGAGAGGTTCTGAGAGCCCGACTGTTCCAGGTGACAGCAATAACAATGGCTGCGCCTGCAGCACGGAGACCATGTGCTGAGGAGTGGTGATGTTTTTCACAGTTTGTAATGCTCTCTTATGAGCTCACGTTGACAGATGCGGCCGGTTCCCCCGTTACAGGCGCCGGAGAATAAACTGTTATTGACGGCAACATTTAAATCCCGGGATTAAGCGTTGACAGGATCGAAGAAGCTAAAGAACAAAGCGGTCTGACTTCCAGTTTAATGTGTTTACACGGCTTCAAAGAGCACGTCAAATGTAGAATGAGAATATTAAGTCGTTTGAGCGCCACAAACTATTCCCTGAAAAATGTTGTCATCCATTCTAGTAATTATCGATTTGGTGCCGTTTTACAGTGAGACTACTTTTGTCAAGGGTTTAGAAATGGTTTGTAAGTGGGGTCGTAGACGTTAGATAACGTTTATAAACAGCTTATAACATAGCCCTCAATTTATCAATGGGGGTCACTATTTGGCAACATCATGTCAGCAGTACAGATAAGTGGGCTCACTATTTGGCAAGTCTCATGTCCCTGATAACCTTTATATCTAATTAGTCAAAGCAGCTTAGTGACGATTTGTAAAGTGTTTACATCTTTATAAGTGAACTACGTGCATGCTATATACAAACCCTTAATAAGGGGGGGTCTTACAGTAAAATGGGACCATCCACTCCGATCTGAATGTCAGAGTTTGATTCCTGAGGGTCACTAGAACATAAAGCAGCTGCGTTTGAGAGACAGAAATAGTCGCTGTATGCGTTCGGTGCGGCTGCTTCACATAGCCCTCTGATGCGCCAGGCTAAATCTGAAGTCCTGTCTCTGAGCAGTAACCTCCCAGGAAGGGATTTGCTGCCTGTAGCTTAATGACTGTTGGTCGGGGAGGGGGGGGGTGGTGTTGAAAAATCCCCCTGCATGTACGATGGAGAATGTTTCACAGATGACCCTCAGAGTCGGTCTGCGACCTGCTGCTGATGTCATGCAGCCTACAGCTTCCTGCGGGGGGGGGCCAGGGCAGAAATATCAAACATGTCCAGCTTATAATGAAGTCCCTCCTCTGCACAGCCGCTCCTGCAACCAGCAGCACAACAACAACAACAACAAGAACAACAACACAGTAATTACCCGGCACCACCTCTATACCATTCACCAGTGCGGGGAGAGAGAGGATATTTTCCAAGCATCGCACCCTTAAAATAAAGCAGCGCTGTGCGTGCTCAGAGTATCAACTTCCACACAGATGACCCATTTTCCATCTCAGAGGGTCTGAGCATGGGTGGAAAAAAGGAAGAGGGGGGAGGAGGGGGGAGTCAATCACGTGAATCTAAAGCAGGATACAAATCCTGGCGGATTTCTCCTCCTCTGTTGGGCAAGGCATTAGCGTGGTCTGTTTTTCCATCTCTCTGCCGCCCCTTCCTCCACGTGTGAAGCCCTACTGTGTCTATTCAGCCCTGTTGTTTACATTCCCTGTGAGTGTGAGCTGCAGGGTGTGGACAGCCAGCCCTCTTACATCCACCCAACCCTGACTGCCTCTCTTTAATGTCACCCCACCCCCCCTCCCCCTTCCCCTCCGGTCTCCACCTATCTCCTCATCACTAGTGCGCTGATAAGGCGGAAATTCGATAGCACCACTCCGCCTGGGAGAAGCAAGTGCATCACATGACCTGGAGCTCCTGTTTACACAGGGTGGGTGTCATATTTGGGTCTGTGACACGTCTCGAGTTTTTCACGGAGGCACAAAGAGAGGATAATCGTAGCGCATCCCGATGAGACGCACACAAAAAAAAAGGTCTGCATGTATTGTGAAAATGATCACGGATCCACCAATGTGTCTGGAAAAAAAATGGCTGCTCTGCGAAATATGTTTGTAGGAATTACAGTAGAAAACTGTCAAACAGTGACAGCATGATACGGTATTCAGAAAACAGTAGGCCACTTTATTTTTTCTGCAGAAGACACAGATATTACTGTGAAATATAAACTTTTATGAAAATGAAAGGGGATAAAAAATACCCTAAAAGTATATAAGGTCTAATTTACAGATTTTGCTGATGCGGACCTTTAAGTTTAGAGTCTAAAAACGTTCACCTGTCCAAAAGAACAGACTCTTGTTTCTCAGGAAACACGATGTTAGAAAAATATGGTACATTTTTGTGAAATAACCCTGTTTGCAAAATAAGAATGTGTCTAAATATAAAGTGATTTAATGCCTCTTCATGTGCAAAAACTAAAACATAAATAAAAGGTAGCAACTCTTTAGAGAAGTTTACAATGACTGTTTTTATAGTTGTTTTTGTAGTGACATTATACCGGCTTACGGAAGCGCTTTGCTGCCATACAAGAAAATAATAAAATATTATTATCGGGTTTCACAAGTTTCACATTTTACTTCGTGAAAATGATGACGTCATAACGTGAAAAGAATCACATAAAAAACGTGAACTTGATTGTGTTATAATGTGAATAGTATGTAAAAGCATGAAAATTATCACGTTATAACGTGAAAAGTATCACGTTATAACGTAAAAACTTTGTTTTCATGTTTTTCAGGCTGAAGACTGAATACTGAAAGGAAACCCTTCGTCACTTTGTTCACGAGAATTGGGTTTCGTCAGTTTACGGTATCGGTTAACGGATGCGTTTTCACAAGCCTGCACTCTCGAACCCTGATCCGATAATCTTTTTTGCATCTCTGCAAGGCGTTGTCGTGTGAACAAAAAGCCAAACCACAAGAAAAGGTTACCGTTTTAATGCAAGCAAATGTTGTGTAAATAACCGCTGATGAGGCGTAATCTCAAAAGCAGACCGAGAGAGAGAGAGAGAGAGAGAGAGAGAGAAGAAAGTGCATCATATGACCTTTGTATGTTCCTGTTAACATTGGCTGGCTGTCAATAGATGTGTAAGAGTGTCGGGTTCGTCTTGGAGGGACGAACAGCAGATCCAAAAAATCCATTGACTCTCATCCTGTCATGTGTTGTCGGTCTTATCTGTGGGAGTCCGGGGGGTTTTTGGGGGGGGAGAAGGAAGTTGCACAGAAACCGACTTGGAGAGCGAGGAAAGGGTTAACTTAGCAGACTGTGTGCACAGTTAACCCCCCCCCCCCTTGATCTGCCTTCCTGTCTCACAGGCCGTCCAGAGCTTTGAAAATCATGGGAGAGTCAGACGGGCTTGTTTTGAATACTCCAGGTCTCCTGCATTGACTTGTAGCAAATCCCTGCCCTCAGGAGGCATGTCAGGGGGGATTAATGGGGGGGCCGGGGCCCCACAGAGTTTCCCATTGTTGTAGCTCTTCATTGCGCGATATTTTCATCCCGCAGAGTGAGAAAAGAGCGAGCAGGTGGGGTGGTGCTGGTGGAGGAAGGGTTGAGATTGTGTGTGCATGGGGGAGAGGAAGGGGGCGGGTGGTGGTGGTGGTGGGGGGGTTATACAGTGGTGTTATTTCCCTCTGCCCTGATTCTTTTGAGCTGGGCCGAAGGGAGGGTTGGAGAGTGTAAATAATGTATCTGGAGCGACAGGGTGGAGGGAGATGGTGCTTGACCGAGCTGAGAACAAGGAAGGGAAGGGGTTGAGTGGCCATTCTGCTGCACAGGAAGCTGGGGGGCTGGAGGCGGGGCGGGGGCCGGCGCGGAGCGGAGGAGGAACTGTGTGAGCTACAAACAAACCTGCGGTGGTACTCAGGGAAACGTGGGGCCTCCACCAGAACGAAGCAATCCCCAGCTTCCGCTCCCAGCTTTACGGAGACAGACGGCTTCCTGCTGCAGACGCACATCAATAATGCATTATTAATAATTATCTGGAAATGTGGAGGGTTATTTCAAAACAGGCCTGGGGCCCCATGGCGATTCTCCAGAGGAGCAAAACTCCGAAACAGGATCTAATCCACCAGAAGGGGACCCGGAATATCCTGGATCTGCGTCTCGATCTTAATCTGCTTCAAAACGACCTTTTCTCCATCCAAGAACCGACTCTATGTCACGCCGAATTAAAAACAGACTATCGGTAATGAAAGTATAACCTCCTTGACGGGGTGGCAGCCATTTATATGCATTGACCTGCTAACAAGCTTAGCATAACAACTGGAAACAACCAGCCCCCCCCCTCACTCATTGCTGTTTCCCGATTCAATCACGCAGATTCTCTCACCTGTTTTTCTTCACCTGCTTCCACGACTCTTTCCCACGTTTTCAATGTATGAAGTTTATTCCCTCTGCAGTTGCCGCAGCTTTTCTTCTTGAAAACGACCACCGGTAAACTCTTCCTCCATTCCTCACACGTCCTCTTACTCCCCAATCTAGTGGAAAACTCCACTTCCCTCTCTCCTCCACATCTCCATACCTCCACTGGTGTGTCATCAGGACTCACCGCCTTCCCAGTCTTCATTCTCTGCTTACTAATCCTTTCAACTTCCTGTTGCTGCAACATTCACTGCAACCAACTGCAGTTCTTTCATCCCAACTAAACCAGAGTGTGTTTGTGTGTTTTCCTTTGCATGCTGTTGTTTCTTGTGTTGTTGTTGTTGTTGTTGTTGTTGTGTATTGTGCTCTTGACTGACTTTCCCACCTGAAATAATATATTGTTGAACTTAGTTATCATGTTATAACATGTTTTACAAATAACTGAAATGTACATGGAAAAATTCAACGGAGGTCGTTGCTTTTAGCAGCAGTTATGCTAAGCTAAGCTAACAGCTGCAGAATGTATCTTCTTTTTTAGTCTACAGACGTGAGATTCTACCTTCTAATCTAGAAAGACGTTAACAATGAATGAGGAACAAACTTTCACGACACTTTACCTGGTGAATGTGACATAAAACCAACATTTCTTTCCTTAATTATTACAAATACCACTTTGCAGTTTTAGTACAGGGATCTTTTTTTTCTTCATCTACTCGTGTTCAAACATTGGCATTTAAAAATAAATGAACCTTTTAAAGAATAAAGGCTCTGGAGAATTTATTTCTTTGCACATTCGATGTCTTTGGGACACTTATTAATCATTTGGTCAAGGTTTTAATATAATATAAAAAATAAAAAAATAAATCAGACTGAGAAAATTATTTCATGATGAAATTTTGTATTTCGTGGAAAATAGTTCATTTGAATTAAATTAGCTCAAACTTATATTAAAGCATGATTTTAGAAAAAACTATATGACCCTTAAAAGACTGTTTTTGGTTGAATGAAGTTACATTATTAAATAGCCATGTTTAATGCCTCTTCCTCGGTGGCCCCCTTGACCTCTGGCGTCCCTCAGGGTTCCACCCTTGGCCCCTTACTCTTTCGCATATACATGCCGCCACTGGGTCCGATCATAAACAGGTTCATCAATTTAAGGTGAAGCCAGGAAAGTGAAGAATCCTGTTCGCCAAAGCGCAGAAATCTGCCGTCGGGGGTTCTACCTTTACCTCGACTGATGAAACCGTTTACTTTATCCCTCTGCCTTTCACTCCTCTCCATATCTCTCGGCTTTTTTATAAATTTTTTTCCCGCTTCCCTCCCTCGGCGTTCCAGCTCTTCTCTTTTCTCCCACACCTCCCATGTTTTGTGGCGACGATGAAGGAGAATTCAACCTTGGAACACGATAGAGCGACCTCAACTCCCACAACTACGGTCACCTAGAAATAGAAGACGGGGGAAAAAAAGAAGAAGGTCACTCCTGCTTTCCTTCATGCGCGATGCAACCTCGGTGTAACGTTTTGTATTTTATCACATTTTTCTTGCGCTTGCAGAACTTTGTTGTTTTTTTTTCCACTCGTATCACCCTGTGCAGCTACAGCCCACTCATTCACCCGAGAACTACAAAGTGGGTTTGACGCTTTGCATCTTTGCGTAAGCCATGCGCTTTGAAGACATTTCCTTTGAGCTCTGTCTCTCATCAATTCCCTCTCCAGAGCTAAATTTGAATCTGTGGCGGGCATCTGAGGGGGAATGTCGGCCCAATTGTTTAATGTTTTTCATTCCTGCGCGCTATTTTTATAACTGTGGGCTTAGCAGCGGCACTATTATAGTTTTTTTTTGTTTTGTTGTTTATGTAACCATCTTCACTCTGGATACGGGGGTGTGTGCGTTTACACGCTTGGCGTTGCCGGAACAGTAACTTTACACCCGGGAGGAAGCGGTGGCGCTGCTTTTGTAGGATGTGTGACGGCTGATGGACCCCTCCAGGTTTGCAGGTTCCTGTATGCAAATGGAATGATGTCATAGAAGAATTTAAAAAACAATCTGACGTCTTAAATGATTGTATTTTAAAAAAAACACTTTAATGTCAGACAAAAAAATATATATTTATTGCATATTTTGTTTCCTTTGGGCTTTTGTTAATCTAATATATCTAAATTTACCGTAAATTTGTTTTGGTCTTATTAATGGATTATTATAAAAGGATTTCACGATAAAAATATTGTATTTGATGGAAATCTGGTCCGTTTTAAGTAGATTAGATGTTTTTAGAAAACTATTTGACTTTTATTCGACTTTTTTGTTTTTGGGGTTGTATCAATAAAGTTTTAGAATTCTGTTTAGGAAGTCCTCACGTGACAAAAATATTCCTACTTATCAGGTAGGACTTCCTCGATAGCCATGCCTCCTCTTCGATGGCCCCTTTGAGATGTGGCGTCCCCCAGGGCTCCGTCCTCGGACCCTTAATGTTATGAGTCATGCTGCCACTGGATCATATTATAAACAGGTTCAGTTTTTTTATATAAATATTGTATCTAATCATGAAAGAGGACTTTCCCAATGTCCACGGTTAATAACTCCTCCTCCTCGATGGCCCCTTTGAGATGTGGTGTCCCCCAGGGCTCCGTCCTCGGACCTTTACTCTTTAGCATACACATGCTAATACTTGTTCGCATTATAAACAGGTTCAGTCACATTTTTCAACGAGAATATGAGACTCAAAGGGTTAAATTTAAAGAGTTAGTGAAGGTCTTACCAGGAAGAGACAGAAAGTGAATGTCACTTATCACAGAAAAATGACTTTGTGGATTTTTCACTTGTAGATCAGATTTTCCTCTACAAACTATTTTGTGTGTGTGTGTTTGTGTGTGTGTGTGTGTGTGTGTGGGGGGGGGGGTTAGGGCTATAGTCACGGGTGAGATAATCACAGACAGACAGCCTTTGATGATCACATGAAAGTCCTCATGAGGTTGAAACGGAAATTAGAGCCATGTCTTCTGCGACATCTGAATCTCATGCTACGACAGAAGCTCTTTCTCTCGGCTGGAAAACACGATACTCCTCTGCCCCTCCCATCCGTTTCTAATAGTGACCAGCAGTGAATGATCGGCAAACCCGATCTGCGTCGCCACGTCACTCTTTCCCGTCCTTCAGCTTTTTTTCAGCCGCCGCCAAATCCTCTTCAAGTCGGGGATGATCCTCCACGCAGGTGAATCGGCTCCAGGACGGCCGAGACAAAGCGGCCTTTATTCCCCCGCCGTCTGAGCGGCGAAAACAAAATCTGACCCCTGCTGGTTTCTTCTGTTCTGTGGGAATCGGATCCCTGGAGAAAATGTGAACATGAAACACGGGTAACCGGAGAAAAGACTAAACACGAGCTTTAAATGACGATTATCTGTGTGAAGGAGGTTGTTTTCGCTCCTGTGTGTGTGTGTGTGTGTGTGCATTTCTGTTTGTTTGTTTGTTTGTTTGTTTGAGAGCAGGAACACAGAAAAACCACAGGAGGGATTTGCATGAAATGTTTTTTCTTGAGAAATGTAGGTGTCGTAAAATGATTAAAAGCATTTCAAATAAAATTGTTGCGGCGTCACAATGTGGCTCATGCTTCCTTTGTTCCTTCGATTCCTTTGATGTTTCATAGGGGCGGGAGTTCTGGGCTCTGTTTCAACAGCTCCTTTGATTCCTTTGATGTTCCGTTTTGGGTTGGAGCTTGGGTCTCGGTGGGCTGAAAAGAGACACTGAAGTGGAAGGCGCAGGAGACGAGTGGCTACAGAGTATTTGTTTGAGAGATGCTCAGAGAGTTTGTTGGAGTTGTCTGTAGATTTAGAGGCTGGCAATAATTGAGACAAATTGTAAGATCCGACTCTCATATCTGCAGTCTGCATGGGATCTCATCTTCATCTGTGCTCCATCAATCATCCTCCGTCTGACCCATTTTACACCAAAGCCTTCGGCTCCCGCCACCATTATCACCAAAATACGCACAACTTCCTGCGTGTGCGTGGAAAGCATGCGGGCGCTCTCATTAGCATAAGAGCGCTTGTTTCATAAAGATGTTAATAACCCCGTTTTATTTGATTCTCACCTAAGGAGAGCCCGTCACACAGGTCGGATGGTCACGTCTTGGTTTCAAGTACACATCCTCAGACTCGTACATGATTAATGACCCGACCACGGCACACGGCGTCTGCAGCGGCGACACCGACGATGATCGTGAGGGACGCCACCGCTCTCCTTATCATTATAAACGCGTGCAAATAATTAACAAGCAGCTCCACTGCGAGCTGCTACAGGGGGTCATTCAGGGTCAGCATCAAGAGATGGGCGGGGGGGTGGAGCTTGCAGATGATGGCGCCACGTTCCGTAAGTACGATGATGCAGAGTGAGGCTTTTAGCCCAGAGGACAGTGTGAGCCCTCTGACACATATAGCTCAGTGTGAAATAGAACCCAACCCCCCACCACCCCCCCACATGTGCCATTCTCCCCCAGGGACGGCTTGTTGACATCCATTAAGAGGTTTTCCCAGCATACAGCCGGGGCAGGAAGGAGGGTAATGATGTAATTCCCTAAGAGATGACATTAGAATGTCAAAGTGCCGCCGCTGACATCATCCATTTAGCACACATTTCCCGATAATATGCATTTGTCTACCTCTTGCCCCTTCTCTCAACTCTCCGTCTTGGGTTCTGGAGGCCCGCGGGCTCGATTTAAATGTGCAGCCACACATGGAGGACTTGGAATCGGCGCCATCATCAAAGTGTTTCTTCCCCTGCAGCTATAAACGTCCCGCTCCAGAAAGCCGTGTTTTGAAGTGTCCCTTTAAGTTCGACCCTCCAGTTTGTTTTTTGTCTTTTTCAAACAAATGCTAATTCAGCTGGTCTGCAAACAACAAAGACCCTCATTCATCCACTTCTTTTTATATAATCCTGACCACATGTAGGAAGGACCAGCGGATGATTTCATATTAGGATTCTTTATTTATGCTCCTCAGAAGTGTGAAATGCATTTTCATTGCTGCTCTGAGAAACACACTGGCATTCTGGGAAAATACAGAACCAGAATTCTATTTGTCTGCTTTCTATTCTTCAGCCCAGTGAGTGGGCAGGCACAGATGTCAATAATGGATGCTTGAAGGCAGAATGAGGAGACGTGAACTGAAAGCAGAGAAGAAGGGCCGCGCCTCAGTTAATAATGTATCAATTGATCCCCCTGCAGATGATGGATCCGGTTGCTATGACAACAGATGCAGTGTTGCCCGGAGCGCGGAGACGAGGCTGGAAGCAGAAACACACAATCAGGGCTGTGAGTGGAGCTTTTTCCATGTAAGGTGACGCACAAATGTGGCGTGTGAAGGAGGCGGGTTAATGCACTCAGAAGGGATATTCTTTAGGCATCGCAGAAATGTTGAGAAAAAAACGTGTTAAATCCATTTTTTATACTTCCTTTTAACGCTGACGTGAGCTTCCTGCTGGCGCATGAGGTTTATAAAGGCTTAATAAACGACACAGGCTCATTAATCTTTGCATTACTCCTTTAATGCATGTAGCGCTCAGTACACATGTGGTTTTTTTTTTCTGTTTCACGCTGCGCCGGCTTCCCAAAGTCAACATGTTTACCATGTGTGCATCATGCGTCGCGTTGTCTCGGCAACAGGGCTGATGCTGGGTCGAGCCGGGACCACGTTGCCAAGTAACAGCTGAGTTATGAGGAGTGGAGGAGAGGAGCGTGGGCGTTGCGAGGGGGGGGGGCGCTGAAGGGAGCATTGAGGATACGAGAACAAGCAGCAAAGATGAAGGAGGAGGAGGAAGGGGGGGGGGGGTAGTTGAGAGTAAAAAACAACACTTTATTTGGGTGAAAGCTCCAGATTGAAAAGTAAGATGTTCTTTTTCATCAGAATATTTATTCTTCAATCCATCACTGCCGTATGAAGGAGATAAAATCAACACTAGACGCCACCCAGAGCGCAAACCTCAGCTGTCCCCCCCCCCCCCCCCCCCCCCCCCCCCCTGATGACACCGGATCGAAACGCAATGGTCACAACATGACTCCATAACCTTCTGAACATATTCCTAGAATTCTGGATTCATCTGGATCATTATCAGTCTGACAGTTTCTTAATATCATGATTTGGGTCAGTAGCTGTGGTCCGGTGGTCTCGGCCCTGTTTACGTTACAGCCGTTCTGCTAAAAAATAGCATTTTAAAAAGTTCTGCCTCCATATGACGGCGTCAGTTTTCACCGGGAGGAGCTGGAGAGTGTTGCTGGGGAGAGGGATGTTTGGAAATCCCTTCTCAGCCATACATTTTCAGATTTCCTGTGAATTAATGGTCAATCTGCAACAAACGGTTGTATCAAAAAATCTTGCTAACAGATGGCGACTGTTAGCAAGACTGAATGACGGACGTTACGCATTCTGTTACGGATGTTTTCTCCTCTTCTTTGAGTTAGCTGCTAACCGCTACAAGCGACTTTATACAGCTCTCAAATGCCATCGACATGTCTCTTTACTCTGGCAGTAATACAGATGTCGATTTCACATCGGTTACTACCTCCGCTGCCGCACAGAGGCATAATACGGATGAAGATTACACCCTCATTCGTTTCAACAAAAGACAGGGTTTTTTAATTTTGCTGAACCGGATCGTATAAAGTACCGTGTGCAGATGTGCGGCGCCGCTGCCTCTAACTTGCCTACAATCTATAATAATGGCGTCCGAGCAGACAGAAGCCCCTCAGATGGAAACGCTCAAGCGGTTCACGTAAGGAAGCGGCGGCAAACGTCCTGCGGTCAGAACGGCTTCAGCGCACGGACCGGAAAGATGGCGCAGAACTCACACATGAGCCCAGTTTCATGCCGTTAAATTCTGGTCTGCGATGCATTAATGTGTAGTTTGTTGAAAACATCTGCTCGTCAGACGATTTGCCACCAAAGTACGTCACTGTGTTCTCGCTAGAAGTCCGACCCGCTCGCTGCTCAGAGGAGGACCGATCCATTAAATCTGCCACAACCTCCCCTCTGCAGTTGTCTCAGGTTTCTGGCTCACATGCTTCTTTTTGAGCACATTTTTCAGTCTCCCACTGGCGGAGCGCTCTGATTTGTCGCCATGGAAACTGATGATGAAGTCGCGGCGATAAACCGTGTGGGATTAGGTGTCACAACCAGTGAAACATGCGCGCCTGAAATCATTCTATCAGTTGCTCTCTTTGTTATGATATTCACATAAATCCCCCCCCCCGCCTTCCCCTCCCACCACAACAAGGAGAGAGAGCGAGACCAAACACTTGAAAACAACAAACTCCATTTAAAAAAACTTAAAATAAAAAAAGTTCCCAGAACACTCCCAGACCACTTGATCCAAAATATGCTCGATTCATTTTCGGCGAATGTGGATTCCGACGCTCGGCACATGGCCCACACATTGTCGGTTTCTAAAATTGCGCAGGGGAAAAAAATACAGAAAGAAAAGAAGATGAAAGGAAATGCTGCTCAATCCAGCTTTGTGCAGTTGAGGAATTACAGACAGGCTGAACCAGAAAAACAGAAAACAATGGAGCAAACGTGGCCCCGTCTTTATATAACTAGCGCGGCTCGCCTGTGGCGATTGTGCAACGCGCTGATGTTGTCTGGGCTGATGTAAACAGAACCTCAGAGCCTCCAGAGGCTCAGCCATGTGCCTTGATGCAGCAGTTATGGGCACATGCCCTACTTTCATAAATCAGAGCTGGAAAAGAAGAAAAAAAAAGAAAGAGGAAAAAAAAAAAAAGGAAACAGTGTGAGAGGGGAGACGGCGAGGAGGAGGAGGAGGAAGAGGAGGAGGAGGGGTGAGGGGGAATGCCGAGTGAGCAGGAGAGTGAGGGAGGAGGAGAGTTTTAGAGGGGAAAGGGGGGAGGGGGGCTGAACAAGGCTCATATTGATGTTCCAAACACAGCTGCAGGCGTCAGCTGACTAGCTGGCCTGGAAGCAGCTCCAGGCTCCGCCTCCTGCCTTTATCAGCTTACACTGTGACCTTTCACTCTGTACTGGAATAGACCCCCCCCCCCTCCTCCTCCTCCACCCCCACCTCTCTAAACCCCCTCATATTTGGCCCATTACCAATCAGCGTCCACCCGACCCAGATGAGTCCGGATGTTGTCCGTCCTCTCTGACTTCTGCCCCGAGGTCTTTGTATCCGCACGCCCTCAGAAAACTCCAGCTCCGGTTTCATCGCATCAGCACTTTTGTTCGCCTCACACGGCTCGCCTTCCTAGCGCTCTTACACAACTCGCCATGAAGTCACTGTAATCCTCACATCCGCGAGAGAGAGAGAGAGAGAGTGGAGAACGTAAGGCCTCTTTTTCTGGAAAGCTTTCTGCACGCCATTCCTCCAGAACGAGACTTTCAGACATGCTTGTTTCAGGTTCGGACACATTCGACCTGAAGTTAGAAACAGTGCCGGGTGGAGTTTGGAGCAGCAGCTGTCGTCAAGAGTCAGTCCCTAAAGGCCAGAAAGCAGCAGAGGTAACTGTCAATCAAAGGTCTGCAGGCCTCGTGGGCTTTTTCTCAGAATGACACCCCCTCCCTGTACACACACACACGTACACACACACACACACCCCTCCCCTTGATGACGCTCTTCAAGTTACACTGGATAGTGTTTCTATGGAAGCTGTCCACCCACGCTGCCCCCCCCCCCCAACTGTGTGCAGGAAACACTCATCTCTCTCTGGAGATGTCGCTCAGGGCAGCTCATAAATCGCCGGCTTCTTTCTGCGACGTGAAAGGTTTGATGGTTACATACATGCATGCATGGAGAACGAGGGGGTTTCGGGGCGGGGGGCTGGGGGGCATTCTTATAACCGCGCTCCAAGTATATTTCCAATGCCTTGTTGACAGGACGGAGGTCGGCTCGAGTGTCTGGAGGCGATATAAGGAGTGTATTCTGTGCTTCCCGGGTTACGCTGGGAGAATGCGAGATGCTGCGGTGTCTAGGCATACCTCCGTGAGAGCGAAAACATCGCAGGAATGGGAAGTGTTTGAAGGTGGTGGTGGTGGTGGTGGTGGTGGGGGGGGGGGGGGGGGGGGGGGGGGGGGGGGGGGGGGGGGGGGGGGGGAACAGAAGAGAAAAGGATGGAGGGAGCACAGTGAATGAATAGAGAGGCGTTTTGTTTAAAAGCAGCCATCGCCAGCTCCAATGTCAGCCAGCTCCCGGTCAGACAATGGAAGGCAGCTGCTGCCCAGCTTTGAACTGCAGCTGTCCGTCTTCTGGCGGCGCCGCCTGAGCGAACATGTGGTCGCAGGTCGCGTTTGAACGTGGGGCCGCTAGAACGTATTACAGGAAGATTAGTGTTCAATAGTCCAGCAGACCGGGGTGGATCGAGGTCACGGGGAGCTGCAGAGAGTGGAGTGGCAAATATGTCGGATGTTCCTGATTTAGAAGGGGGGCAGGAACCAGTGGGGGGGGCAAATACCCCTTCCCACCATGGCAGTTCCAGGGCTGGTTCAGAGCCAGTGCCTGAGTTGGAAACGTTTCTTTGTGTTTCCACGTCCAGAACGGGTCAGAAAAACTGGTGCCAGAGTGGAACCGAAACTCTCCGGCTCCAAGCGCAAGAACTGGATCATCAGAACCATCTTAACCCACAAAAATCAACCGAACCACGAAAATCAACGTTTTCAGTAAAGGATTGAGAATTCATGCTCAAATTAAATGGCTCTAGTGTCTCTGTAAAGACACGGCTCTAGTGTCTCTGTAAAGACACGGCTCTAGTGTCTCTGTAAAGACACGGCTCTAGTGTCTCTTTAAAGACACGGCTCTAGTGTCTCTTTAAAGACACGGCTCTAGTGTCTCTGTGAAGACACGGCTCTAGTGTCTCTGTAAAGACACGGCTCTAGTGTCTCTGTAAAGACATGGCTCCAGTGCTTCTGAGGTGTAATGACATGGCTCTAGTGTCTCTGTAAAGACACGGCTCTAGTGTCTCTGTGAAGACACGGCTCTAGTGTCTCTGTAAAGACACGGCTCTAGTGTCTCTGTAAAGACATGGCTCCAGTGCTTCTGAGGTGTAATGACATGGCTCTAGTGTCTCTGTAAAGACACGGCTCTAGTGTTTCTTTAAAGACATGGCTCTAGTGTCTCTGTAAAGACACGGCTCTAGTGTCTCTGTAAAGACACGGCTCTAGTGTCTCTGTAAAGACATGGCTCTAGTGCTTCTGTGACAACATGAAATGGATCTAGTGCATCTGTCATGTAATGACATTGTTTTAATGCCTCTGTAGAAACATGGCTCTAGTGCCTCTCTGATATATAGACATGGCTCTAGTGCCTCTGTGACATCATCATACAGATCTAGTGCCTCTTTGACGTAATGAAGTGGCCCCGGTGTCTCTGACATGATGTCATGGCTCTAGAGTCTTTCCGCTTTAGTCATGTGGCTCTAGTGTCTTGGAAAAACAAGCACCGGAGGTTGAAGCCTCCACTTCAGTTTGGGCTTGAGTGATGAATCTGTCCATGAAAATGAGATCCCCCTTTGTCGTTGGATCAGGTTGCAAACGGCCGCAGCGTCCGAGACGCCAGGAAACTCCTTTGGGCGCCTCTTCATCGGCGCCATTTGCAGATCATCGGAGAACATCTCATCCTCATCCTCACCTCGGCTCGACCGTCCTCCGGGACAAAAAGCGCCTGGGCTGATATTTCTGCGGCACAGCTCAATTACTTAACGAGAGCCTCATTAGCATGAAAGAACGCGCGGACGTGACTCTGCAAGTCGAGGAAGGCATTACACGTCCTTACGTTAGCTTTCAATTATTCATACAATCTACGTGAGAGGAATCGGAAGTGAGTCACTCGAAAACACCCCCTCACATTTTACAAGTTCCTTCAAGTCCAGCAGTGTGAAAGGAAGTCTGAGAAGATTCCTTAGCGTTAGTATTTCTTGGATATTCCTTCCTGTTTGTCACCCTAGTGGAGGGTGTCACCCTAGTGGAGGGTGTCCCCCATGGTGCCGAGTCAGCGCCTGCTCCACCACAAATCAGAACTCCTCAATTATTCATCAACACGTGGTCTCACTTTGGACGTGGGTGGGCTGATGGCAAAAATGCTTCTTCTTCTTCTTCTTCTTCTTCTTCTTCTTCTTCTTCTTTTCCTCTTCTTCTTCTTCTTCCTCTTCTTCTTCTTCTTCTTCTGGGGTTTCAGGTAAACACCGTTGATTAAAAACAACAACAGCTCGACTGTGAAAATGTCAGTCAGCGCCATTCATCCTGAAAACGCCGTCGCCGGCCGTCCTGACAAATGAACGCGACTCATCCCTCGGGCTTCTGATGAGTCAGCAGTTTTTCCTGCCGGGATTAAGATGGAGGAAGAAGCAGCCAGAACTACTCTGCTGTTTTTATGTGCATGTTGTGCAGCCAGCTTAGTAAGTGAGGTGGAGTAAAGAGACATCTGCCTCGGTTTATTTTTTATTTTTTTTGCATCCATGCATGAGTAAATTCCTCTGCGTGTTTGTCTGATGCACCGCCGTACAGAACCGACGCGTGAATGTGTGTGCGTGTGTCAGCCGCTCACTTTGTGTTCATTCCACAGTAAATTGATCTGGCTGCTCACTAGACTGGATGGAAAAGGCCCCGGGGCCAGAAGTGCACCCTCCATCAGCAGATGGGAGAACCCACTGTGTTGCCATCACAAGGCATTCGTCCTCACTGGGCATGCTCAGTGGGCCACGCCTCATAGACCACGCCACCCCCCCCCCCGCCCCGGTTCCTCCCAGGGCCTGTTTGAACCAGTCAGCAGTGGTGGCAGTGGGGCTCTCTCCTGTTTCTCACATGACCTTCAAAGCCAGGGATGGGGGACAGCAGGTTGCCAGGGGGGGTTGTGGGTAGGGGAGGGGGGGGTTGTTCTAAAAGCTCTTTGGATAGCAGGGCTGATGTGTCACTCATTATTTCCACTGTGTGCTCTGGCTCCGTCACAGCGCTCTGAGAGGCATGCATCGACCCGGCACCATCAGGTTCTGTAGCACCGACGTCGACATAAAGGTATAACCTCCCGCTCAGACGGTACGGGGCGCCGTTTGTAAAAGACATGCTGGTTTTAAACGCAGCTTTATGCCACATTCAGCTGCCAGACAACGTTTGAGAAGCAGCATCAAAATCTAAACAAATGGGAGAAAAAAAAGGAAGAAAAACAGTTAAAAACATCAGACTTGTTAAAAATTATTGGGTTTTTTTTATTGGAAAATAGTCAATTTGAATTAGCTTAGCTCAAAATTTTACTAAAGCATGTTTTTAGAAAACGATTGGATCTTTATTAGACTTTTTTTTATTTGCATTAGGATAAATAATTTTGTTCAGTATGCCCCCCCCCAAAAAATCCTACTTGTCAAACAGGACGTCCTCCTACCTTTGACTGATGGTGTGCCTCAGGGCTCCATCCTTGGCCCCTTACTCTTAATCTATAAATGCTTCCAGCGGGTCATATAATAAACAGGTTCAGTCACATCTTTCAATTAGACTGTGACTCAAAATGTTCTCGAGCAAACAGTTGAGCGTGACATCGAGGGGTTACATTCTGTCTGAAGAGTCGACGGCGTCTCGATGAGAAACACACAAAGGAAATAGAGGAAGTCGCCTCATCAGGATCATCGATGCAGATTTCCTGCTGACGCGGCAGAATCACATGCCGCTGCTGCTTCCTCACGATGACTCATTTTATTCTTTATTAGTTCCTTTATTTCTTCTTTCTTTGTCTCAAAGAGCGCGGCGATTAAAGACGCGAACGCCGATGTAAATATGAAAATGTCAAATGTGGAAGAACTTTTGTTTGATTTCCCGAAAATTACTGTATGGATCTCTTACTCTATTATTTCCTACAATTTATATTTGAAAAAAAAAGAAATAAATAATGATAATCTATGTATTTATATATTTATTTAGTTTTTATTTGAGATATTATTATTATTATTATTATTATTATTATTATTATTATTATTATTATTATTATTATTATTATTATTTTTAAATTATTTATTATTACATATTTTTAAACAAAACAAATAAATATAAATATATATATATATATATATATATATATATATATATATATTTATTTTGTTATTTATTTTTATTATTTTGAAATATTATTTATGTATTTATTTACATATTACTTATTTGTTTGGAAAACAAATGAATCACCTGCTGCCTTCCTCTCTGACTCAACGTTACGAGCCTTTTTTTTTTTCTTCTTCTCCTCCAGATATAAACCCCTGATGGTTTCCGCATTCTCTCTTTGTCTCAAAACCACATTCTGCTGCTCCACGGCGCCTCCATCTTCGTTCACTCCCCCCCCCGCCCCAGCCACCCCCACCTCTGACTCGCCAGGCCAGATCGCCGTTTATGTCGGGCGAGCATCAAGCCAATCAGCTGTGAAGGCTGCGATCCTCCTCGCAGCTATTTACTACCCTGTGGTCGGTTTTAAAAAAAGACTGAAAGCGAGCTAAGCTGGGTGGAGGCTGCTGAGTAAGCAGACACGCAGAGAGTCCACAGCTGACCCACATACTGTACGTCCTCGCTCATGAAAGTCTGTTTATCTGCAGGGGTATTTTTACCTTCTGACTGTAAAGCATTCATTTATTCACTTATCCTCTTCCTCACAGCCAAACAGGAAGTGAACGCTGGCATTTAAAAAATTATTATTTTTTTTTTTTGGCCTACTGAGGCCTGGAATGTGCTGGTTTGCAAGTTCTGAAGATAACAAAAAAAGCAGCATGAGGCGGCTGCGTGTAAACTCTGGATGAGGTCACGGCCCTGAAACGCAGCACGCCGTGACATGAAAGGGGATTTTTGTTCTGGATTCTCCGTCGGCGGTTTGCGACCTTTGCTCCGTTTGTGCTGGTGCGTGGATTTGCTCTGTGCGGATGACAATTGCTGGATGTCAAAAAAAAGTGCCTGAGCGAACGTCTGTCATTATTTGGTCGGGGTTAAACGCAGACTGCGTTCAGAAAGGACAAGAATAGACGACGAAGGGCCCGGTTCACGCGACGACCTGTGCCAGATCTCTCTGGGAGGGAACTACAAATCTGTTAGACGGGGAGAAAATATAATCGGGGCTTTTTGCCGGGGCGTCTGAGTTCAGTGCAGGTATTACACGAGTATTAATACCTTATTCAACACCGGCTCGGGAAAACACGCCTCACATTCGATGTTTACATCCTGCATGAGAGCTGCTGGTCAGACGGTCCGATCTCCCGGCCTGGAAAAAGATTCAGGAAGTCATGAGATTTCCAGGTGGCTTGGCTTTTTCCTCCAACGTTTAAGCAGGGATTTTTCAAAGCGCTGCCAAAACGCACATAAAAGTGCAGAAACCCGTCTGTGAGGAATTACTGGAGTTTGTTTCTGGCGCTTAGCCCGCGAAACCAGCTAAATCCAAGAAACACACTCAGAAAGTCTTTTTAAGCTCATGAATAAATAAACCTCCTCGCAAATTCTCTTTCTTACAGAAGCGCTTTGCTGTTTTTATGCCAGGGAAGAAAAAGTATGACGTTATAACGCGATAAGTTCCACGTTTTTACGTGTTCATTTTCACGTTATAACGTTCTAGAGAATTTTTCCGTTGTAACATGATTTTTTTTTTGCCACTTCCACGCTAATTTTTACGTTTTGACATGATAGATCACTTTCACGTAAAAACATGAAAATATTCACGATATATCGTGATAAATTTCACGTTTTTACATGATAATATTCCCGGTATAACGTAAGAGAATTTTCACGTTATAACGTCAGAGATGTCAACGTGATACGTTAGATAGATAGTTCTCACTTTAAAGCTAAATAAATTTCACGTTTTTACGTGATCATTTTCACGTTAAAATTTGCTACATAATTTATGACGTTATAACGTGATAGATTTCACGTTTTTACGTGTTGATTTTCACGTTATAACGTGAAAGATAGTTCTCACTTTAAAACGTCATAAATTTCACGTTGTTTACGTGACAAGTTTCACATATTTACGTGATAATTTTCACGTTATAACGTGAAAATGTTCAAATCACAGCGTGAAGATTTTTAACGGCAAAAACGTTACGACGTCATACTGATACTTGTTTTAATTTTCTGCCATGACAGCAAAGTGTTTCCGTAACTATTCCACATTTGAGTACAAGAGTAAAAAAACAAAAAAGACACAGTGGGAAAAAACACAGTGGGGAAAAAAACACAGGGAAAATACTGGAGGAGCATTCATGCTTTTATTCTGAGAAGAGAAAGGTTCCTGCCGCCACCATACGACCCGCAGAGACGCATGAATAACGAACACATGCCGAACTCGGGCTGAACCTCCTGCACCAGCGCCGAGCCAGAGAATCAGCACATGGGCTTGGGTCGCGAGCACACAAACACCAAACATGTGAGGCGGCGGCGGCGGCGGCGGCGGCGAGTACTTTTTTGTCTGCCGTGTGAATGGCGGCGCTGAGCCGCACCAGGCTGCAGTTCCAGCCCTCCTCCACGATAACCCTGACGACCGTTGGAAGGCGGCGGAGGACGTGGACAGCCAGAGCGGAAAGATAAACACAAGCCGACCACCAACCGGTGTCGGAGCGGTTGGCGCTCCCGCCCTTATGGCGGCTGAAGTGCGCGCCTCTAAAGCGGTTTAATGTTTAACCCTTGCGTAAACAGCTTGCATGTGTCACAACAGCATTCCTGCCAGGAGCCCGGTCTTGTGACGGACCGGTTTCATAATGTGACCCTCAGGCATCGTTAATGGGAGGGGAGGAAGGAGCCGGTTCTGGGCGCGAGATGACTTCCAGCCCGACGGGTTTCGTGTCCTCGCATGTCGGATGTTAATGAATACACACCGCAGCCTGTTTACCCGCATTAAGCCTCTCAGCTCCTCCAGCGGCCTGTCAATCGTTAACTCGACCCGACCGCCATCATGTGACAGCTGGAATTCTTCTTCTTTTTTTTTTTTTTGTTTGCCGTTACATGGGAGGTGAACTTTACACGTTTGTTGTTAGGCAACAAAGTCTTTGATCGGAGAGTGGCGAGGGATAAACGCAATTATCTGGAAACAAGAACCGTTTCGGTGGATGAGGAAAAGAGTAGAAATGCGAACGTAAATGTGATAAACTTTTTTTTTTTGCCGCATTTAATTCGAAACATTTAAAAAGTAGAGTCAAAATTTTAAAGTCATTTTTTGAAAAAAAAAAAATGTATGTATAAAAAAAAAAAATTACATTTACATCAATATTTATGAAATATATGTTCAATAAAATGTCATAATATTAAATGTTAAATCCAAATCTAAACTTAAATATTAAATCCATTTTTTTGTATTTTAGTCGGTCTAAATTTGCATTTTTGGCTAAATATTTATTTATTATTATTATTCTTCTAGATTCAGATTTAACTTTTAAATATAATATTATATATTTAATATTCATTCAAGTAAATGTCAAATATTGCCGCAAACGTGATAAAAAAAAAAACTGTTTGAATGAGGCAAAAAAATGTTGCCGTTAAAGTCAAACGGCGCCCAGCGAGGGAAGGCGGCGCGGCGTCTTTCAGGGTCACAGTCGGAACAGTCAGTGACACCATTTCGGCGTTGAGGCCGTCTGGCTCCTCCCACCACCATTGTGTGCCACGAGGAGCAGGTGAACTTTATCGCTCTTTGTTGGGACAGAAAGCGTTCGGATTATTTGCATAGCACAAGGTCAAGTTACACATCTGTGTGGCAGCCGCCTCCTGACACAAAAGGGGGCGGGGCTGACGAGGGAAAAACAACCGTGCATTATGCTAACAGTTTAAAACCCGTCCCAACCTGTATGGCGACTTTTGTGAAACGGCGCTGACACACATGCAGGGTTCTATTACCTTCACAAACCTCCCATCACGCCACACCTCCCATCACGCCACCTTTGGACGGACGCCGTTCCTGCAAACACAAGGAGAAAGGCGGCGCGCTATCAGCCGCCAGCTTGCGGTTGTTACGGCGTGACCCAGTACACACATCATATAGACACACATCACCTCGGGTTTATCGGCCTCCTTCAAGGGCACAGAACTTTCCCACAGCCCCCCCCCCCCCCCCCCCCCCCCCCCCCCCCCCCCCCCCCCCCCCCCCCCCCCCCCCCCTCCTGCAGCCCTCTGGAACTTAATCCCACGTGCTTCCGACTCTATGATCGTTACACTTGTGCTGAGCCGGTGACTCTTTCTCAGAAGAAGCCCTCCGCCGTTAGGAATAATGACTTCAGGAATGAAAACGTTTGGGTTCGCTGGGTTTGATCGACACAGGAGGAAGAACGAGTTCATTTTGTTGCAAATCCTAATAAAGAAAAGTTTTTTTCCCCACAATGTTTGACATTCCAGATTGTTCTTTCACTGTTTTGGGGAAATCAGTCGACGGATGTTGATGAAACAGTAACCCGTTACATGTTGGAGTGGAGTCAAAGGGACAAAGGTCGTAATCGCCACATTGTGACATCACAACTCCAAACGTCTTATAAGGAGGATGAAACGACAAGGAGGATGAAATTTTACCCAGAGGTAACTTTAGTTGAATCCTGGAGGTGATTACATTTTGGTGACGTTACGTGTTCCACAGCATTATAAATGAAATAAAATAAAACAATAAGCTGATTGGAGTTGTGATGTCACAATGTGGCTATTTCTGCCTTTGTTCCTCTGATTGCTTTGATGTTCCGTTGGCTTTGAACTTTGGGGCTGTTTCATGAGTTCCTTTGATGTTCTTTAGGAGTGGAGCTGAGGGCTCAGTTTCAAGAGTTCCTTTGATGTTCCTTTTGGAGTGGAGCTGGAGGCTCAGCGGGCTGAACAGAGGCGCTGAAGTGGAAGGCGCAGGAGACGAGCGGCTTCAGAGTATTTGTGAGATACTCTGAGAGTTTGTTGGGGTTGGCGGTAGATTTGGAGGCTGCCACTAGCTTAATACTTTTCCTAGTTTTATTTAGTTTTTTTTCTAAATACTGCTGACATGATGTCATCAAAAATGTTTTCATCTCATGGATATCGGAAAACCTACCTCTGGGTAAAATTTCATGCAAACCCGTTTTGTAGGTTTTCCGTAATCCTGCTCACAAAGAAACAAACAGACAAAAGCCCAGGAGTGAAAACATAACCCCCATGGCGGAGGTTCTAAAGATCCCATTGGTGGGATGGAGGCAGAAGTCCTCATAGCACCTGCTCACAGCAGCAACCATAAACACCATGATTCTTACGATGGGAACAACTGGAATAGCCTCTGGGAGCAATTTGGGATTGAGTGTCGGGACACTCAACAGGCACAGCTGATGTCACAAGGCTTTTGGGATTGAATCGTCTGGCGGTCCGGATTTGGCGCCGTTGGACGCCAGTTGGTGACCCCTGCTTCAAACCGAACGTAGCAGATTTGACAGACACGCCGCTGTACTCGTCAGCGCGGATCCATTTTCTATTTCAGCTCCTCACAGCGAGCCGTTTCAGAGACAAGGCTTTGAAGTGCGTGGGGGAGGCGGGGCCTCTTGTGCCCGATGCCCAGACGCTGTGGGGAGACAGCACTCATCTCCTGCCCTCCCATCTTTCACTGCGGCAAAAGGCAGAATGTGACAACCAGTTCTCCCCAGCTGCTGCGGGGCCCAGCGCGCAAAACCACAGGCGGATAATGGAAGCCTCGCCGTCGTGACAACTTGCACTTTTATGGAAAGGAGAGAGAGGACATCTCTGGCGTGGACACACACACCCACACACACACACACCCACACACCCACACACACACACACCCACACACCCACACACACACACACACACACACACACACACGCACACACATGATGAAACATCCTCCATAAACCAGATCATCAAAGGGAGGGCAGTGGAGCATCTGTGGAATCTTAGAGGAGAACCTCCGCTGATTTATGACCGGGACCATAAAAGCACCGTTCCCCATCAAACGTGTTCAGAGCTAAATTGTGGTCGATGAAATATCACTTTCCAAATGTAACCACGTTTTACACGATTACAATCTACATTTGTCCGTGATTTTTCCTACTTTCGTGATCCGGATAAGCCACACGAGCAATTTTCCACAGCGTTCCCTGACTTGATGTTTTCCAGTTGGGTCGTTTGTGAATCTTCCTCTAAAAGCCATAATATCCCAGAGAAGTCGGGGATATTATGGAAACGTCACCCTGCAGATCCTTCCTGTTAACGCGATAACTCACAAACTGAATTATGGATCGCTGTCAAATGTTGTGTCCACAAAGACCTTAGTGTGAGGAAGAAGTGACTTGATTTTGGGAAAGATCGGTCATATCGTTCCGACACCAAAGGGAGCTTTATGTCTGAAAATCACATTTTACCCTAGTAGTTCATATTTTACTCACTAGAGGGAGCTGTCTTATGAAAAATACGGTTTTCCAGAAACAACTCAAAAACTATATCCTGGATTATCGTCCAATTTTACACTCAAATAGACTTGAGTGCGAGGAAGAACTGGATTGAATTTGGGAAAGGTTGGTTGTATTTTTCTGACACTAGGGGGAGCTCTAGCTTCAAAAGTTTTCGGCCCGTAATTTTCTTAACCGTCTTATAGTTTATATTTTACTCTCTAGGGGGCGCTTTTGTGTGTCTTAACCATAACCTCATAACTATTAGTCGGTTTATGTCCAACTCTAGTGAATATGAATCGTCTCAGGGAGATCTATCTTGAATATCATATTTTACTCTAAATGTTCACATTTTACCCACCAGGGGGCGTTTTCTCTATGGAAAACACTGTATTTCGGACATAACTTCACATTTAATGGGAGGAGTTCAATCAGGGGCTCATAAAACGCAGGGGTTGGGGACTTTTCGGGGGTCGACAGCGTGGGTCTAGTTTTATTTCGTACTCAATCCGTCATTTAAATGCGTCTTCACGAACCTTCGCTTTCAAGACTTTACTAGAAACGGTCGGGCTTTGATCTTCCTCGAAACAGCATCTCCAAAATAAATAAAGGCGTCATAAATATGCATGTTGACTCATATTTCCCGTATGTATTATTCACCATGGCTTTATGCAACTGTTTGGCTGAGTTAATATATGCAAAGAAGGGAAATGCAAATCGCCGGGAATGTTTTAGAAGCGTCGTGGAGAATGGCGGCATATGTGACATCCGGAGCGCCGTGACACCTGCAGAGCCGCGAGTGTCAGAGTCCATTTTTTTTCTCCAAGCGAGGCATTTCAAACATAGACAGGTGCACCAGTCATAAAAGCCTACTTTGGGAAAGTTTTATTTTGGCTGCGAGGAAGAGGTTACATAATAGATGAAATACGACATTCCTTTTGGCTCAATGGTAAAAAAAAACAACCCAAAAAAACAGCAAAATAGTCAACCGTATAAAGATGAAGGGAAAAAATAAAAGCGTCCAGATACAGGCAGCAGATGCAAGCCTCGTTCGCACGCCCGCTGGACATAAATATTCATGCTGCTGCATGCACAATAAATATTCTTCAAGTGAAGCTGGGTGCATCAAGGCCCTCTGGAGTCTTCTCCCAGGATTAATCAAGGCAGAAGAGCAACCCCAACCAGCTGTGCAGAAACTGGTGCATCCCTGCTGTAGGAGCGGCTTGGATTGGGTTATTCTTCTGGGAATGATGGGAGAGAGAGAGAGAGAGAGAGAGAGAGAGAGAATGCAGCAGAATGATGGTTTTTCTCGGTCTGTCAAAAAGCGGCACTGACGGCGGCCGTGAGTCAGGGGTGAGACCCGCCTTTGTGGGCGACGGGCAAGAAACTATGAACAGTCGGAAACAAAATCGTTCAACCATCAACCATCAGTAAACAACAGTTTAAGGATGTCGGTACGGCTCCTGTGACCTGCTGCAAACATGATCCACAGACCGGACAGTTCCGGGTCTCCTTGTGAAAACGGCCGTGTCGGACTCCGAGGTCTGTTTTGGATCGATTTCCTTTTAGATAGATAACTTTATTAATTGAATTAAGATAAATGAAGGCGTCATAGCAGTGGTATAAACAACACACAAGAAAAAAAACAGTGGTAATATATTCTGTGTATGTATGGAAGATGATCAGTGGAGCTCAGGATGAGAATACGGATTTATTATAATATAATATAATATAATACAATATAATATAATATAATATAACATAATATAATATAATATAATATAAAATAATATAATATAAAATAATATAATATAATATAATATAATATAATATAATATAATATAATATAACATAATATAATATAATATAAAATAATATAAAATGATATAATATAATATAATATAATATAAAATAATATAAAATAATATAATATGATATATATAATATAATATAATATAATATAATATAATATAATATAATACAAAATAAAATAATATAATATAATATAATATAATATAATATAATATAATATAATATAAAATAATATAAAATAATATAATATAATATAACATAATATAAAATAATATAATATAATATAATATAATATAATATAATATAATATAACATAATATAATATAATATAATCTATATAATAATATAATCAACGACGGAGCTTAGTCTCCGAACGTTTTCTGGCCACGATCTTTCTGAACTGTTGGTCCGATTTTGTCCAACTTTCGTTCAAATAAATCAACTTAAGAAAATCTATTTTTGTATACGTCGTTTTTTTTACTTTGACAGTTCATATTTTACTCACTAGGGGGCGCTTTTTACGAAAAAAAAAACAGAGTTTTTCAATCACAACTTCCAAACCTTTATTCTAATTTAGTGCCAATTCGCTGCGTTTGAATCGACTCCAGGAGTTCTATCACGAATAAATTATATATTACTCACTAGGCGGACCTTTGTTTTTTATTTTTAAAAATACCGTGGACATAACTTTGCATTTAATTGTAGGAGTTCGATCAGGGGCGTCGCTCGCACAACGCAGGGGATCGGGGACTGAGACGACAGTCGAGAACCAGTTTGAGGCTGTAGTTGTCAGTACATGTAGTATTTTGTCTTATATTTTGTAATATCTATTGTACTGGGATATTTGAACTTGAGTTGTGTGATTATTGCAGACAGCTTCATTTCCCTTTTAATCTGAGGTGCGGCTGAAGTCGCTCGCGGCAGCAGCAGATTTCGCAAGGAGACGGCGAGGAAAGTTTGTTTACGTCAAAATCTGCCTCTAACTGAAAATATCTGGGGGGTTTCCGACGGACAGGAAATGATGTCGTTGGCTCACAATGCGATGCGTGCACAACAGGAGCGCTGGTCTCTCTCTGTTCCTGGTTGCCAGAATGAACTTTGTGCAGCAGCAGCGACTCAAACTACCTTCTGTGTGAAGGTGGATGTAAAAACAAGGATTATTTCCTCCGCCTCCTCTGCTATTTACTCGGTCGTCTGCCCCCCCCCCCCCCCCCCCCCCCCCCCCCCCCCCCCCCCCCCCCCCCCCACCACCGACAAGCTGGCCAGATTAAGCGGATATGTTACCAACTTGCTTTTTTCTAAACGGTTCCACATGTGGCACATCTGGAGCCGGGCCTGACTCATTACTCACTTTTTTTTCTTTTTTTTTTATGTTCCATTCTCTGCAGCCATGGTAACTGCTGCGTGTTTGGCAGAAAGCTTTTGAAGGCAGTGGAAAAAGAGAGAGAGTGCCTAGGGAGGCAGCATAATGGGAGAGCGAGAGAGAGAGGGAGGGAGGGAGAGAGGGAGGGAGGGAGAGAGAGAGAGAGAGAACTCTCAGTAGTTGGCCTACATCCAGTGTAATCATGCCATGGAGCTGAAATGAGGCCTTTGGCAGCACACCAGGTTTCTGAGAACAAAGATGTGAGCTTCTAATGTTGGCGGTGGGGCCTGCTTGGCATCCTTCACCATTTCCCAACAGCCCTTGCCTTGGCCGACCGCCAACCCCCCCCTCTCCCCCCCCTGGAGGATCGGAATAAAGAGAGAGACTTGTTTTTCACTTGCCTCTTGCTCTGGCCCAATGACATCACCTCTGCAGCCTCTAGCCCCCAGATTCCAGCCGCCCAGCGCATTTTTCCCTCTCGCCGTCGACCCTCCATTTTATTTGAATTCCACCATTTTACACCAAAATCAAAGCAGGACTTCTGAAGAACGTCTAATTCCTGCTTCTGTGAACCTTCAATCGATCATCATGTGACGTGCAGCCAGGATACGGGCTGAACCCATTCAGAAAATAAATAAAACGTACTAAACATCTCACAAAAGTACTATTCCCTAATAAAAAGAAGCTGATATCGCAGATGTTGGACATCTTTCGGATCTCCAAGAAAACCCGGTGGTTCTCAAACTTTTCTCAATAATATTCCCCCCTTCAGAAAATGTTTTACTACCAAGTACCTCCTGAACAAAACAAGCTGAGTAAGTGATGTCATGTTGTTGGCACCGCTAAGTGTTTCGCTGTCATGCCAGCAAATAGAAAAAATATCAGTATCAGGTTTTATCGTGAGAAGTTTTAACGTGAGAAGTTATATAACGTGAGAAGTTATAACGTGACAAGTTATAACGTGTTTTTATAGCATCATTTTCCCATTATCGCGTGATGAGTTTCTCGTTATAGTGCCAAAATTATAACGTTTTAACGCGATAGATAATCTTCGAGTTATAACGTGATCTTTTTAACGTTGTAACGTGAAATTATTTATCGAGTTTCTTTCATGATAGAACGTGAAACGTGATAATTATAACGTGAAAATGATCTATCAGGTTATATAAGGTGACAGATAATTTGCATTTTTTGTATGAATACTTTTATTGTGTAATATTATAAGTTTCACGTTATAACGCGAAAAATATCACGTTAAATCTTTATAGATAATTTTCACGTTATAATGCGAAAAAATCACGTTATTACTCGATCGATCGTTTTCGCGTTACAACGTGAAACTGATCATGTTATAATGCGATAGTTAAATTACACTTTTTTTACATGAAATAAAATCACCTTATAACGCGATAATTTTCACGTTATAACACAAAAATGATCAACCTTATAATGTGATACAGATATTTTTTACTTTTCAGCCGTATTGACGCTACAATTCAAACCAGGAATTTCTGTTGATTTTCATCATTCAGTACCCAAACCTGCCAAATACAGCTGGAGGAAGGAAGAATGTATAGTGTAAGTGATTTATTATAGGAACTATGTATGTATAATAAAGTCTTTACAACCCCCCAGGGATATGCCTACACCCCCCCCCCCCTCTTATAAAGCTCATTAGTCTTCACATTCCCTCCCCAACCTCTGGCTATTAATCTACAAGCCAGGTCACTGCAACAGCTTCCTGACGTTGGTTGTTTGGACCCCCCCACCCCCACCCCCACTATCCCCACGCTGTCCTGTTCTAACCTCCTCCAGCGTTTTTGTGCAACACTTTTGGGTGAACGCTCACCCCGGCAGTAAAGAGGTTATATAACATCAGTGTTGTTTTCATGGAGGGACAGAGAAAAAGATTCTACTGCTTCACTCGGGGTGGATGGAAAAAAAAAACAAAACAAAAAAAAACCTCTGAGAGAATTTGCAATGATTCAGCCTGCATGAATAAAAAATGGCCGATATAAAATTTAACAGGCTGAGGAAGCGACGGGACCAAAAATAACGTCATCTGCTGGGGCCTGCTGCGCCGTCACACTCATGCCGGGTTTTCCCCCCCCTGAATGTCGCATACCTTATTTAGCTACTTCATGTCTCCATTTACATACCGCTGGAAACGAGCGCGGCGTTCAACAGCTGTTCCATCTGGTTTTGGAGGTTCTACTGAGATGAGTCAGCCGGGTCACGCTGTGGTTATTTTACTCTATACATGGTCTGCCAATCAGAGCCGTCTGTGTTTCATCAAACCTCCGTCCTCGTTGCTCCGCCCACTCCTATTCTTCTGAATCAACAAATTATATATATAGATATATGTAAATATGTCTATATATATATATATTGACAGAGTAGGCGGGTAAATTAAGGCGTCAGAGCAAATACAGCAGCGTCAACAAGAAAGAAAGAAAATAAATGTGGTAATAAAGCGGTTATAAACATAGATTGGTGCGTTCAGTGTCTACAAAGGTCATCTGACATAAACATTTATTTATGTGTATAATATGATATAATATAATCAAGCATAATTAGGAGAGTAAAATGAAATAAGGAGAATGGTGTTGGTTTATTACTATAGGTGTTATAACAGTTTTGGCGTGTGTAATAGTAGTGAGTTGCATACATGGTCCATTCTGCCAATCAAAGTCCCTTTGCTCCGCCCACTTCTATTCTTCTAAATCAACTAATTATATAGATATATAGACAGATTGAAAACTTCCTTGATCCATGTGGGTAGAATAATTTGTCAGAGCAAATACAGAAGTGTACAGAAGCAAACAAAGGAGAATAAAGTGGTAATAAAGCGGTAATAAACATGCATTGGTGCGTTCAGTGTCAAAGAAGGTGCAGGTTTAGCGAGAAAATGATCAGTAGAACTCATGATGAGCTAAAGTCATCCTTATATGACATAAAATAATATATTTATAATATATATAACATAAGGAGTATGGTGTTGTCATATTATTATAATAGTAATAATAATACTATTCATACTAACCACACAGCTGCTTGATATATATATGAACATAAATATCTATATAAACATCTATAAACCGTCATATGGAGGGATGTTATAATATGATAAATGTAAATACAATACAAACATAATGTAATAATATAATAGAGATTATAGATTATCAATATTTAGGACAATGTAGTAAAAAGCAGCACCATTAAGTACAATAAACCGTAAGAACGGTCTAATATCAGATGTCATGTGACAGAAATGACCTCATGCGCGGAGGTCAGAGTGCGAGCTGGGCGACCTCCTGATGGCGGCCGGCAGGAATGACCTCCTGCGGCGCTCCTCAGCACGGCCATGTTGGAGAAGCCGTTGGCTGAAGGAGCTCCTGAGTCGGTCTGACGCATGGAGGAGGGGCTGTGAGGCGTTGCGTTCGGATCCTGAAGGATTTATTTGAATCCTAGCCTCCCTCTCTCTCGGTCTTGCATAACAGGCTGTGTCGCAATTTGCTCGCGCAAAAACCTTGAGTGAGTGGAAGCCGGGGGGGGGATCAAAGCGCGAGGCAACTGTTTCCCACCAATCTTAGGGAAAGAATGTTTGTTTTGCCCCTCATAACAGTCATTTCCTGCCTAATGACACTCCCTAAGCGGCGGAGATTTAGAGTGAAAGCAGAGACGCTGTTAATACAGTAGTTTACGGTTACAGGCCGCTGGAACCCGGCGACGCCCCTGGAAACTTCTGAAGGGAATATTATTACGCTGCGAGGTGAGGTGTCCTCGTTCGCAGCGTTACGGATAAATCACACGGCGAGCCAGCGCCGCAATTATATGGGTCGGCTCGCTGCAGATCAGCAGCGTAGCTGCCTTATTTAGCTTATGGGAAGACTTGAAAGCCAAGCCGGAGTGCGTGATGGCGGTCACAGGCCGCCATCCGAATCGCCTGCTGCACCGTAGAAGGGCGAGGCGGATGAAGGTACGTGACTAAACATCTTGCTTCCTCTTTCCAACGTCACATGGACTTGCACAAACATATCCTGCTTTGTGCCTGTAGGTTGCAGACACATTGCCTCACACAAAGCCCGAGGCTAAGCTTGGACTGAGCCTCGACGAGGGGGAGGGATCTGAGCTGCTGGGACACGCCCCCTTCTTCAAACCTAAACTTTTACTTGAGGGGATTTTTACTGTTTTTGTGTGTGTGTGTGTGTGTGTGTGTGTTTGTGTGTGAGTGTGTTTTTAGAAGCATGTGACCTTTTTAGTCATCAATCTTGCAACACCTCTAGGAGAAATATCCCCCCCCCTCCCCCCCGCCGCCTTCAGCTTGATGATTAACTCACAAACAACAGAATCCCTGATTCATTCAATACTTTCATTTCGTGGTGGCAGATCTGGACGGCGGTCTGCTCAGCGCTCCAGAATAACATGCGAGCCGGGCCGGGCCGGGCCGGGCCGGGCTATATTCATGCTGTAACCTTGATCCATTCAAATTCACAACACACGACCTGGAAATCCCCGCCTCATGTCGGAGCTTCCTGGTTACTGGTTTTAAGGAGGCACCCGCTTCTTTCTGTACGGCAGGAGAAATATTATCCAAAACAGGCTTTTACTTTTTTAAAATTTTTATTATTTAAGCATTTTATATTTATTTATTTCAGTCTGTTCAACACAAAACACTTTTGTAGGGAACATGTGAAGACACACATCCCAGTGCTGAGTCATGGTTATTTAATAATAGACTTATTACCATGTACATGCTGCGTTCTTAAAGTTTATGACACTTAAATTCACAACAAATAAAAATATTTTTTGTCATTATATGATAATAATTAAACAATATAGTGAAAAGGAGTCGCTTAAGGTTCCTTTGTTGGCTCCTTTTCCTCACTCTTACTTCCTTCTCTTGTGTTCTCAGCTTCTATGTTTCAACCAGGAATTTCTGTTGATTTTGAGTTTTTTGGTTGTTTTAAATGCTTTTCGAAATATTTTTTTTTCTTTTTTTAAATGAAGCCTATCATTATAGAATAATAAATGTGTTATGATGAATATATCAGGAATTCTTCAACCACTACTTCTTACCACTGCAGTACCCCAGATCCTCCTCACGCCCTGAGAACCTGATGCAAAAAGTCTCTGCAAGCTAAATTCCTGCTGATGGGACAAACAAGAACGCGCCTGAAAGGGGAAACGTGCTCAATCGAAATAAATCGGATTGTGATGAAATAATGAAAAAAGCTTCCTAAAATTCAAAAACATAAACTGTGCAGCTGCAACATATAAGAGTCTCCAATACAACACAGCCACTGGGTGACTGTTTTATTCATTTTCCAGGGGTCTACCCACCTCATTCCCTGCACAGCGGTGGTCGCAGCAGCTCGTGTCGCTGTGCATTCAGGGAAAAAATGAGCTGCAGCCACAATCTGACACATGAAGGACAAACAGCAGCGTCAACCGGAGGGAGCAGCACCCTATTTTTAATGTCTTTTTTCTGCTTTCTCCCCTGCATGCACGCAGGAGTGGAAGGAGCCGGGTGTCATGTTTTGTGCAGGTTTTGATCCGAGAAAGTCCCTCCAGCCGGGAGGCGGTGTTGTTGGAGCAGCGCTGGGTGCAGCTTTCCTGGCTCAGGTTCAAGTGATTAAATTAAAAATACAAAAAAAGAAAAAGAAGAAGCAGTGAATGACAGAGGCTGCAGCAAAGCGGGGAGGTAAGGGTGGTGGAGGAGGAGGAGGAAGAGGAGGAGGAGAGGGGGGGTTTGTCGAAGAAATCAAGTCAATAGAAGCTGAAGTGGAAGCAGGCGTGAAGAGCTGCTGGTGACGTCACTGCTCCACATTGAGCCAGTAGTAGAGGGTGAGCGGAGATAGATAGAGGAGGACGCCGTGGAAAGTACACACCGACATGAACTTCTCCTCCTAGAACTTCACTGCTGTTGCTCAACGCGTCACGTTATTTTTGTGTCCACTAAGGGGAACTTTCTCTTTCTGGTTTTTTTTTAAAGGGGGACCGAAACGAAAGCAGGAGAAGAAGACAAGGTTTTTGTTTTCTTCTCTTTGGCTTTTACTTTTCCTGGGGGTTCGACGACGAGCGCTATGTCGTCCGCGGCGGTCGCTGCTTCTTCCAGGAGACAGTCGTGTTATTTGTGCGACTTGCCCCGCATGCCGTGGGCCATGATCTGGGATTTTACCGAACCGGTCTGCAGGGGATGTGTCAACTACGAAGGAGCGGATCGCATCGAGTTTGTCATCGAGACGGCCCGGCAGCTCAAGCGGGCTCACGGCTTCCAGGAGGGCAGGTCGGGCGGCCCGGGGAAGCCGCAGCCCTCCAATAAGGAGTTCCAGGCGATAAACCACGCAGCGGCGGGGGAGCCCGTGTCCCGACCCCCGCAGCCGCTGGACCGCTACCCGCTCTCCTCCGACCGCCCGCCGAGGTTGGGTCCAGAGTACCAGCCTGGCAGGCAGGCGAACGGCATGTCCGGCATGCCCAATGGATACCCTAAACCGGACGAGCCTCCGGAGCTCAACCGCCAGAGCCCCAACCCGCGCAGGAATAGCACCGTCCCACCGAATCTAGTGCCTTTGGTTAACGGGAACATGCCTCCGGTGCACGCCGTCAACGGCAGACCAGGTCAGATGGGGCTCCCCCCAGCTTTGGCCGGCGGTAGTCCCGCCGACTTGGGTAAGAGACCCGCCTCGGTGTCCAGCTCCGAGCACGAGCGGGAGGTGAAGGAGAAGCACCGACCGGACAGCCTCACACCGGAGATCTCCGACAGGCACAAAAACAGGGCGGACTCGGACTGGGTGACTAAAGGCACAACTGTGAGGGACATGATGGCGCTGCACAACTTCGACAGGTTCAAGAAGGACCATGCGGCTATGCAACAAAGAGGTATGGGCCCATATGAGCCCAGCGCCACCGCCTCCAAGTCAGGTGAGCATCCAGTGGGTCTCAGAAACTCAGGAATGTGGTGTTTTTAGTTCGGCTCAGGAGTGTGTGGACAGATGTGGAAGTGGGTCAGAATACATGTGGGGGTTCAGACATTGCATAAAACCATTCAAGTGTTTTTTTTTTTTTCTTTCTTCCCCTTCCTTCTTTTTGGACCTTGTGATGCATTGTGGGTCTCTGCTGTGCAGTTCTGATGTGATTGTTGATGCTGTGTGAGCTGTGCAACTCAACTCCTCTGTTTTAACCCTTTCCCTCCTCCAGACAGAGGAAAACACCCCCGGAACATGAAGAGAAAGGCTTCGCCTGAACCGGAGGGCGAGGGGACCGCTGCCAAGCTCAACGGCGAAGGACAGCAGTGGTTACCGCCACACACCGACGGACTGAAAATGCCCCCGGTTCCCCCGCCGAGCTTCACCTCCCCCCCTTCCACCATATCCCCCCACTCCCGCACCACTCCACCTGAGGCGGCCCAGAACGGCCAGTCGCCCATGGCGGCGCTTATCATGGCTGCAGACAATGCGGGCGGCAACAGCTCCCCCAAGGACGCCAACCAAGTCCACTCCACCACCCGCAGGAACAGCAGCAGCCCCCTGTCCCCATCCTCTATGAGTCAGAGGAGGCCGGCGCAGAGAGATGCGTCCGGCGCAGGTACCCCCCACGTGCCGGGCATGGACCAAGTGCACCCCCAAAGCATTCCGGACTCCTCTGTACCCGGCAGCATACCCCTGTGCTGCACGCTGTGCCACGAGCGCCTGGAGGACACACACTTTGTCCAGTGCCCGTCGGTGCCCTCGCACAAGTTCTGCTTCCCCTGCTCGAGGGAAAGCATAAAGCAGCAAGGCGCCACCGGCGAGGTGTACTGTCCCAGCGGAGAGAAATGTCCCCTCGTCGGCTCAAATGTACCCTGGGCGTTCATGCAAGGAGAAATCGCCACCATCCTTGCGGGAGACGTCAAAGTAAAAAAGGAGAGGGACCCTTGATTTTGTTTGAACACTTCTTTGGGGGAGGGGAAGCCGAAATATGAGTATAAATATATAAATACCACATACATACCATTCAAAACCAACTAACAGACTTGTACATATTGGACCCAAGGGAAGAGTATACTTCGTAAACATGGTTGTATAATTTTTGATTTTTTGAATACATTGTGTTTCTATATTTTTGAAGATAAAGGTATGTACTCATTATAATGGACTTACGTTCCTCTCTGTTGATGTTTAACAAAATTCTCGATGTACTTCTAGGTCTGGTGGCAGTTCCTGTTTAACGTAGAATGTGACTAATGCTACTCTACGAGCACTTGGCAAAAACTGAAAAAAAAAAATGCTTTTAGCTGTACTTGTATGCACTTGTTTTAAAAAAAAAAAAGAAAAAAATATTGCCAAATACAATTTCTGATCTTGTATGAACTGATTGTCTGAGCTTGCTTCATTTTGAGTCACACAGGACTGCAGACTTGAGTTTGCGCTGCTCGCCGTGAGCGGGCGAGCGAGCGAGCGAGCTGCTGTTTCATGCTGCAGGGAGACCTGCTGCCTCCTTTTGTGCTTAGTGGAGGACAGAAAGGGGGCAGACACGTTGTCCCGAATTTGCTCCAGTTCCACTCACTTACTGCGGCGTGCAGAAATAGGTGCCAAGTCATGTTCTGTCAGCTGGAATCTGTTGAGTCAGTAATGTGAGAAAGTGCATGATTGTCAACATGATCCTCCGGCCGGTTTCTTGTGCAAGCCCTAAAAGGGGAACTTGTTCTTATTTCCACGTCTGTGTTGTGCTGGGATTCTAAAAAAACAAAAAAAACCTTCATTCCCATTAAAACTAACCTAAAAAATCTAAACGGATTCGCAATTTCGCGATTTAAAACCAGCAAGTTGCAAATTCCAATTTTTTTTTTTTTTGGTGTGCTGCTCGCGAGGAATTTGTGCCAGCAGTGACGCTGTTGCTGCCTTCCCCCCCCCCCCTTCATATGCAAGAAAATCGCCATTATGGGGGGCAGCAGAGCCACAAAAACAGCCCCTGTGTCTCCGTTACGCCGAGCAGGCAGCCAGACTCATCTGTGGCAAAACAAACCAAAAAAAAAAGGAGAGGAAAGAGAAAAAAACGCCTTATGGGCTCGTTAACGTCGGCAGTTTAGCATGTCTGCAGACGGGGGAAGCGATCTGGGGTGTGTTGTTGCTCTCCCAGACAAAGAGCTGTCGCTGCAGCGAGGGGGGAGACTCACGTGGAAACTGATTTGCAGCCTAGAGAGAGCGAGAGAGAGGGAGAGAGAGAGGGAAACTCAGCCGCTGTGAGGCATTTACGTAGTTATTCCTCTTATAAACTGTTTCCTGTATGTTTGGTTTTTTTTGCCAAGCTGTCAGTTCACCCCCCCTCCTCCACCCCCCCTCCTCCTGAAACAGCAGATTGTTTATAATGTCGCCTGATTGTGCTTCAGCTCTCTCGGTGGATCCGTCAAAGTGGGATTTACTGGCCGACGTGTTGAAGGTGTTGTTCTGTGGCGGCCATCGGCTCTTAAATAATCCCTCTGCCTTCCCCGATTGGCCGCTTCATAATGTTGCATCCACGGCTGACCTTTGCCCCTCGCCGTTTAGCCGGTTAAGACGGAAAGGCCGCGCGTAATTATTGTCCTCTGATGGAAAGCGAGGCGCCCTCAAAGCCCTTTCACGCCGGATAGGTTTCCCGGACGCACGCCATTTTTTTTCTTCGTGACCAAGCATGTCGGGGGATTTGTTTATGGTCGTTCCCCCCCCCCCCCGTTCTCTGAAAACGCTATCTTATCAGCTGGACTCTAAACCTGGAGTGAAGCGTGATGATGCAACCAGACACAAAGGAACCCGTCTCACCCGCTAGATTTATTGCAGCAGAGGCGATACCTGTTTGTTCAGCGCTGACGAAAATAGCCCCGCGCCGCATATAATCACAATGTGTCCCTGGTAGGAGCACAATGCCGTGACGTTGCGCGGTTACCGGGTGAAAACAGAGCAGCCGGCGAATTTCAAACGCACCTGTAAAGATTGTGTTAAAAAGAAAAGCGTGGAAAAGACGAGGTTACGCAGAGATGGCGGCGTGAAGCTGCAGCTTTACGTTCCTTACCATCAAACATATATTTTATTTATTTTTTCCCCCTCTTGTTTACGCTACCACTCCGGCGACACGTCTCCTCGGCTTCCAGTAGAATCTTGCAGGAGCCATTTGTGGTTAATGACTCACAGGCTCTGGGTTTTTTTTTTTTTTTTGTTTGTTTGCTTTATAAGAGCCTTCAGAGAGTTTTTTTTTTTTTTTTTTGTAATGTTTAAACTCCTGCGACGGAGCAAAGCATTGTTTGACTTTGATCTGCTCCCTGGCGCCCAGAAGAATCGTTCTGTGGAAAGTTTGTGGGACTGAACCTGCGTTCAGACGCCAACTAGACAGGAGGAAGTTTCCAGGTGAACGTTTCCTTCTGATGGAGCGTTTTCACCCGTATTAAGCTAATATAACACGTCTTATTCCACCTCACAGCAGCGGGACAACATTCATCAGGGTTTCTAGTCAGCTTCCCGTGTAGCTTGTATGACGGGTTGACTTGCTCGGACTAAATGTCCAGATGAAGTCCAGATAACGTCTCCTTGAACAGAGATTAAATGGATTTTCCTCTCTGTCCTGTGCCTGATGTCTGAAGCTGCATTTTAACGGCGGATTATGATATTGTGAAATATCTGCAGCCCAGACACTCATTCATCAGGCTGAGGCACCGCAGAGCTCAATCAGTGCTCATCATATCCTCCATCGGCTGTTTGATCGATCTTACTTGACACAGCTCTGCTTATCGGGCTGAGGCAGGCGAAGGTTCCGGTACCACTTTACATTAAGACTCCCTTTTATTGGGTTTTTACACATGACTTGTGCGCCGCTTACGAATTCAGTTGTAAACACTTTACAAATCATTAACGATTCCCTGTAATTCATGAGATATGAAGGCTATCGGAGAACTGACGCTTGCCAAATAGTGAGCCCACTTATCTGCACTGCTGAATACATATTGCCAAATAGTGACCCGCATTGAAAAATTGAGAGCTGTGTCGGAAACTCCTTATATACACGCTAACTGATGACTTCTAAAATGTTTACAGCCTAACTGTTAACCATTTATAAATCCCTTATGAAGGTAGTCTCACTGTGAAGTGGCGCCAAGGTTCCTTCCCATCCGTTTAATGGTTAACTAACTGGTATGCGGCGTTACACACGGTTGTGGATGTGATAGCAGAGTCCATATTTGCGATCATTGTTGCGTGCCCTGGGTTTCGTTCATGCACCTCCCCCGATCAGATACGCATTCAAAATAATGGATAGAATGAGGAAACATTCCCGATGATTGTAAGACGGATGCTGATGAAACCCACGCTTCCTCCGCCCATGGAGTTTATTCTTCACATCAAAATGAATGTGGTCCAGTGGGGCAGGCGGAGGCGGCGGCGGAGGCGGAGGCAGGGCCGGCTCATGTGCGAGAGCGTGAAGGCTCCACGCAGCCAGCTGTTTCACTAACGAATCTATGTTTAGCGCAATAAATCAAAAGGCATGCTCGTGCCGCTGTAATCCCCTGAAAGAGAGCAGAGACCGGGACGTGCCAGAAGCAGAATCTGGTACACATTTCTGCGCTCCCAGTATAACCGATCCGCTCGGTTAATTTTAGACCTGTCAGGGAAAACAAGGTCACAGCAAATGTTGCATCGAGGACGTGCTCAGATATGCCTCCGCCCTCCTCTCCTTCATCAATCAAAGTTCCCCCTCTGTAAGTCGGACTATTGCGAGACGGGTAATGACGGGTTCTCTTCTCGGCACGCCGGGAGAAGCCGTGGCCCGCAACCGGCAATTAGGAGGAGCACGGCAGAATCTGCGGGATGCGTAAAATTTCCCCTTCTGAATCTTGGCTGGGGTTTTTTTTCACATCGGACTGTTTTTTGGGGCCTGATTACAGCGAAGTCCTGCAAAAGTTCTGATGATTACAACCCCCGGCGCCAAGTTTGCGTCCTCTCAGACTGATATGAGGCCGAGTTAGAGCGAAATTCCTCCGGTCTGGTTTCTCTGTGCTGGAGTTCAGGGAGTTTGAGGAGGTTGTTTTGTTTTTTTTGTTTTTTTGGATTACTAGCTGTAGCAGCCATTTTTAGCTGGGGTAATATAACAAAAAGGTCAAAGGTCACGCAAACAAAATGCATATTTTCACTCGGCTTTTAAAGACATTTATTTAAACGTCATTTTCTTCGCTCCTTCTGCGTGAACCTCACCTTCCATTCCTTCTTGCACTCTTTGAGATTTACTGCTGCCTTCTCCGCCTCATCCTCCCTTTTGTCTCCTGCTGACGGTGACGCTCTCACTCTCACTCTCACTCTCACTCTTCCTGCTCTCGCCTGTGCCTCGCTGTGAAATGGAAATGAGGTCTCTCTCTCTCTCTCCTTCTCGCTTTTTCTCACTCTCAGCCTCCCTCTCTTTCCAGACATGAAAATGAGGCTATGCCTCCAATGTTTTTCTCAGATCTTGGAGTGCTGCCAAATATTCTAAGTGGAGCAGAGAGAGAGAGAGAGGGGGCGAGCGAGAGAAAGAGAGGGGGGTGGAGGAAGAGATGGAGCAAAATGCAGAGGAAGGAGAGAGGGTGCAGGACAAAAATGAGATGAAAGGATGAAAAATGAACAACATGAGCGACGAGGACAAAGAGTGAGACTCATCCAAGTCGGGCTTTTTTATTTATTTATTTTTTTTTCCCATATTAGAGCCCGGCCCGGTACAATCCCTCATTTTTCTGCTGAGCAACGACTCCTCGCTTCTGGCTCCGTATCAGCTGATAAGACGGCGTGCTGCTATTGTGCCAAACGGGAAAAGAAAAAAAAAAAAAAACTGGAGGCGAGAGAAAAAGGGAGTGTTATCTGCGGCAATCTGGAATGTTTGAATGTACAACGCCGCCTGCGAGGAGCTCTAAATTTACTCCTGTTTGTGAAATCGCCGACGTAGAATTACCCGTCCGGATCGGAACAGGCACAAAGATCCATTGTTCTGAATTAAACTCATGACTTCCTACTTCATTTGGCTGAACTCTCTGGGAGCGGCTCTACACTCAAAAAACAAACCAAAGAAAACAATAATCTGTTGGATTTATTTAACCCACTTATGTCAACAGTCGGGTTTGATGAAATGAAACAACTGCATTAAGTCGGACTTAAACGATTTATATTCAACCGACGTGACCGCATTAAGGAGCTGTGACGTCATCTCCTCTACTATTTATGTGTGTAATGTACGCCAACGCCGCCGCGATGGTGATGATGATGATGATGACGACATGTCAGCTTCACACTTACTCAGATAATTATTCAACCATTGTGTCAACTCAGCAAACTTAACAAGATTTGATCTTGAACCGGAGTTGCTGAAGTGGGTTCTGTTTTTTTTTTTTTAAAGAGAACACAGATATGTTAATTAAATGGAGCGAACGTGCATTCATTAAAGTTCAATCAAAAACTTGTGAGTAACTCTTCGTTGGAGAACGGCGAGTCTTTTTCTCCGACGCACTTTTCCTGAAATACTGATGCAATCACGGAATGTGTCTCCGTGCAGCCGGTGAACAGGTTTGCGGTTGTGGCATGTCTGTGAAAAGACACTGTGGGGGGGTTTAGGGGGGGTTAGTAGGTGACAGCGTGGCCCTCTTCACCCCGAGGTGCTTGTTTAGTCAGCTGAGTCTGGATTCTAATGGGTGTGATGACTCGTGAGGGACGACGGCACAAAGCCCATGTAGGGAGGCGTGAAATCAGCCCACGGAGGTCCAGCAGATAGTTTGGAGAAACGGCCGGCGAGAGAGATCTGTGTAAACATGAGGAGGGAACAACTACAGCGCAAAAGTGGAATGAAGGAATGAGGTCTGGTATTCTAGAATACATGGTTGAACCCAGTGGGGTGGGGGGTCAACAGTGTACCGGGTCGTGAGGCCATTAAATACACGTAGACATTATGTTATTTCTTCACTTCACTGTTTTTCTTCTTCATCGTATGCAGGGACATTTTTCTTTGTCTTCCTCGGTTACACTTCTGAGGAAGATGAAGGAAGATTTGCGTTGGTACCGGTCCGTTTCATCTGTGTGGTATCAGGTCTATATGCTCTCCAAAAACAACCGCAAACATATCTTATCTTATCTTAACTTATCTTATCTTTTCTTAATTTTACTTAACTTAACTTAGTTTAGCTTAGCTTAGCTTAGCTTAACATACACAGACGACTGAGACTTTTTAAAAGGACTTCAAACTTTCCTTTTTAGCAGAACCTATAACTTAATTTAATTAATTAAGTCCTATTCAACAATAAGATAAAAAATTTTTTTGCATATTAAATCATCTAATGATTTAAAATACGTAATTTAATACAACGAAAAAAAGGGTCAAATAGTTTCCAAAAAAACCTGTTTTACCAAAAACATTTTTTTGCTAATCCAATAAAAATGTAATATTTTTATTTCATCAGTCGGATTTTTTTTTCTTTTTTACTGTTTAGAAGAAACATGTTTGACCAAAAGATTTTTTAGGTTATTTTTGTATAAAACTAATTGTATTATTTTATACAATTATTATATTTTTTATTGCAGTTTTACCTTCTTTTACCTTGTAGCACTTTGAGATTTGTTAAAAATGTAAAGTGCGTTATAAATCAAATGTATTATTATTATTAACTTAACTTATCTTTTCTTAATTTAACTTAAATTAATATAACATAACTTATGATATCGTATAGTAATGTAACGTAAGTAGCGTAATGTAACGTATTGTATCGTAACCTAGCGTAACATAGCATAGCATAGCATAGCATAACATTACTTAACTTAACTTAACTTAACGTAACTTAACTTAACTTAACTTAACTTAACTTATGTGCATATATGGTGTGGCCCCCCGTTGTAAAATGTGCCCCCCCCTGTGGCCCCTGCTTTAGGAAAGGCTTGATCCGGCCCTGTTATAGTGAAATTTTTCTTTTCGTGCAAAAAAATTAAACAGAATTCCGTGAATGTGGCATTGACATAATTTTGGTTGGCTGGAATTCTTAAAACATGCATAAAGGTTTAACCACTAAGACAAAAGTAGAGATAAAAACACGCAAATATAAACAAGTTCTCACTTCAAATAAAACACACTTAAATAAAGTTGACTATTAAAATCTCTGACTTTTGTACCTTGACTTAAGTTTTCAACAATTGCTTGGAATATCTCATTAAGACCAAATTATAGACGTTTTCTTAAAATAGTACTACTCTGTCTTACTGTAAGATTATTTTTCTTCTAAGAGCTAAAATAAAACATTCCTAGATATAAAGCTTTTCACTTTTCTTTGAAATTCCTCTTCTTCAGTGACACTGGTATATTTTCAACGAGGGTCTGAAAGCTAACCGCCTCTGATTGTCTGTCGTGTGACGGCCCTTAATGACGGCTGGTGGAATGATTAAAGGCTCTTTTTTTCGGGGCGTGTCTGCAGATCTGTGGTGATGTATTATGGGATGCTCATTTCCTCCAGTCCCTGTCTGATTTTTTTTTTTTCGCTCGCTCCTCAGTCGGCCCACAAACAATTATCGGCGGTTCAAGCTGGGACACGGCGCTCGGTGTCTGCATGCGAGGAGATCAGCCACTTCCACCGCAACCACACAGTTAAACTTTCACCATCACTTTTCCAAAACAAAACATCTCAGAGATGATGTTTGTGTGGATCCAGGATCCCCTAGAGATCCTCAGAGTGTCATAAATTGCCTTTCATCCTCCTGAAGGCGCAAGTTGTCTGAAGATGAGAGCAAATCTCAGACATTCTGTAACTTTGTTTTCGTGGGGATGTGACACACACACACGCACACACACACACACACACACACACACACACACACACACACACACACACGCACAGATAAGCTCATGCACATTAATACCCCTCCACCACTCTACAGTAGCTTCTTTGTATATTACATAACTGTGAGTGGGAGCTGTTTCTCCTCTGAGTGCTAATGTTGTTGTCAATCAAGCCTTTAGAGCGGAAGCCACTCCACAATCTCTGCAGAGGCAGAACAAAGCCTCCATCGCCTCCATCGCCTCCATCGCCTCCATCGCTTCCATCGCCTCCATCGCCTTCGCTCGTCAAAATGTTCCATATCTCCGCCGTTTTCTTCCCCACCGTCTTTTTTTTTGTGTCTTTACGTACGTCGGAAATGATTTTCCCCAAAAGCATCGACATTGTCTCCGAGCCGCGGAGCGTTTGAGCTGCGGAGTGAGAGGAGGTCGGGTTAACGGCGAGGACAAGCATGAGGCCTGACTTTGACAGGTGGGCGCTATAATTGGAGACGGGGACTTCGAGTGTATTACACAACTGTGCTGCACGGACAGTTAGCAGCGCCTTCGGAGTATCTGGTAACGTGGGCAGAGCATGTCCCAACAGGTGTCACGGGGATAATGGTAAGAGGAGACGGCGTTCGACGCTCAAGGTTGATTTGCTCATGGAGAAAACATTCCGGAATTTCGCTGGCATGAGGCAGATCGAGTTGCTAGAATCCAAACCGACGCAGCTTGAGTCGGGCATACAATGTACGATTTGAGCCACAGTCGCGCTTGCTAATGAGCTTCAGGACCGCCGGGCCGTCTGTCGGTGTCTGTTCGGGGGTCCTGGGGGGGCCGGGGGGGTCACGAGGGCCGATCCCCATCTTCCAGACTGCCGTCAGAACATCGGAAGGTTTTCACATGTGCCAGAAATTTGGTAGGAATGACTCGAGCATTCGCATAGTTGAAGCAGGGCCTCGACTCGATCGGCTGATGTCAGCGCCTTCTTTTCTCGCTTCGCCTGTGAGAAGTCGCTACTGGGCGTCTGAGTCGCCATGGCGACACGAAACGTCTTGCTGATAATAAATACTAAGTAGTTGTAAAGTAGAAAGTGCAGTTTGTGGCGGTGGCAACTGGACAGCAAGGACGAAAAAGAATCGTTCTTAGCTTAGCCGTCAGTGCGTGGCTAGCTATGAAGTTAGCACGCTATGCATTCAAACGTAGCGACTTTTAAAATAAAGAGGTTCCAGCACACAGGATGGCGAAAAGAGAAAGAAGGCAGCTTCTTTCCACGTTATTAGCATGTTGCTTACGAACAAACTTCTTTCTGCTTGTGAGCTTTCAAACAAAACTTTATTGACAATTGTCAATAGCGCCGACGGGCTGCAGGAGCCGACGGGTCATACAGAGTTAGCACGCCAATCGCGAGCTTCCGCAAACGTTTGATTTCGGACACTTTGATTTGAAATCAAACATCCACAAGTCTAAAGTGGTACAGTTTAAGTAAACCCAGCTTTAGTTAGCATCAAATAAAGTATGCTAATGACAGGCTGGACTGGGTATAATGCGTACATGTCTGCTGCTCTGTAATGATATAATCACACAACAGAAATGGCGGCCACTCCCCTCCTTTGCCTTCCTCTTTGGCCGGAATGGTGCAGCGGGAGAAAAATGATCCAATGCCATCCGGAGCGATGGAAGCTTCTCCGTTGAGCCACAGGGATGCGTTCAGGGGAGGGAGGGGGGAGAGAGTGGATATTTCTGGTCGAGTGTGAGTTTGAGTAAGTCCGGGCATCCAGCCAAGCATGCTAATAGAGGGTTAGGGAGGGGGTGTGCGAGAGGAAGAAGAGAGACAGAATCTCTTTTTGGCTGGCGCACAGTCAGCTTCGCTAGCACACAGCTGCTTCTGGAAAATTCTGCACCCGACCCGACTAAACCACCAGGCATGGCATGAATAACAAGAATGGCGTAGCCGTCAACAGCATACCTCCTCTTTTGACGCGGGCCTAACAGACTGGTACAAATGCCCTGGCCTTGCACATAGTGGAAAAATCAACAATGAGGGGGACACGGGGGCACAATGTGGAAACGAAATCCCGGGTTTAGAAGGCTTTGTCCGGGACACATTTGACGCGGACCCTCAGGGCTTTGGAAAGGGCTCCGCAGCAAAATGCCAACTGGTGTGTTTTGATGGGGTCACTTGTTCACCAGCCAGTCACTAATTGGAGAGTAAGAACCCACTAAATTGCTCTCACTCAGCATGGAGCCATTGCAAATTTTCCACCCAGAGCCTCATGTGTCACCCGTACCCCCCCCCACCCCCACCCCCTTCAGGAGACAGTGGCGACCAAAAAAAGCAGCAGTTGAAAAGGCGTTTTCTAGAATGGAATGCCTTGCTTTGACTCTACCGCGGCCAGTCAACACTTGTCCTGGTCCTAAGTACAGCTTCAGCAGCAGCGCCTGACTGTTGCTCTACAGATGAGATAATTCCAGCTCTTATCCACCCATGAGGTCGTCAGCCATACACAACCCTCCCTGTTGTTGACGTTTCCGTGCCCAACCTGTCTGAACACATGGGTCAGAGAGGCTCCGCTCAGGCTGTCTGCATCCCTGCCCTAGACCCCCGTCATCCTCATCCTCATCCTCATCCTCATCCTCATCCTCGTGTGTACATTCAGCACACGGCGGATAGTATGAATAGCATCGACCGAGTGGCTCGCCACTGACACCTGACATTTTCATGCCCCAGCAAGCCACTGAGCCATTTGGCGCTCGGCACGCATTCTTCTCCTGGGTTTATCCATCTGTTGGTGGAGGGCCCAACCCCCCCACCCCCCCAGCCTCTACTATGTTCTTGTAATATAACACCAGGCTTGCCTTTACCCTCTATTCATCTCCACATGCAGGCACTTCGTGGCACAGTCTTCATCCCTCCCTCCTCCATGTTTGTACCGGCTTTTACTCGCTCCCCCTCTCGTCTTCCTCTTTTATCCCAACACACACACACACACACACACACACCACAGAATTCACCCAAGTCATTAGTCTTCACACTGGCTTTCAGCTGGTCTCATAAATGCACCAAGATGGAGAACAAAAAAAGCGAGATGGGAACTGTGCAGAGCTGGAGGGATATTGCTGGCAAAGGAGCTAATGTGAGATTGTGCTCAGGCGGGGGGGCTTCCTGGCTGCCTGCCATCTAAAAGCAGCAGCACTGCAGCGTGTCAATATGTCGGTTGCCAGGGAAACAAGCAGAGCATGCACAGCAACACTTTCCACGGAAGGCCTCATCATTACAATCGTTACACAATGAAATTGGCTTCCTATCCAGCAAAGTCTGATACACACAGGTTTGTATTCATGCTATCCAGCCATACTTCAAACATCCAGTAGGAGTCACTAGTCGTGCAACACCATGAATACGATCCCTCAATGGCCTCCCAACGATTAATCGTGTTAACGGAGCGTGTCATCAGGCCAGAAATATCACCACTGGGGTTTATTTTTAGGGATTTATTTGGGGTTTTTGGAAGTGCTGGCCTGGACCCTTTCAGCCCTCAGCCGTTAGCACGTTGTATTTTCAGCACGTATGCACTCAGCAGCTCCTTTGGCTTCCTTTTCCGTTGGCATCAAGGTCCTATTTCTCCAATAAGTTTGAAACTGTTGAAAATGAGCACTCAGCAGGAGCAGAGGACACGAACAAAGTATCTTCGTCGTCCGTAATACTCATACAGGACCAGCCTACCTTAAGAACACCTCCTGCCTACCTCCTGGTCGATTACAAGCAAGTTGTCTTTTGCCGTCCTGAAGGCCGAGGGCGAGGACTTTTTGACCATACGACTATAAATCAAAATGTGAATGGTCAATTCACCTGTCACTTTCTAAACAAACACAGAAGGCCATGGCCTTCTCCTCCTGAAGTCCTAGCCAATCAGTGAGCGTGTTCTAACCTTTTTTTCTGCCTAGCAACAACAATCCCAAAAATGTTTTAGTCTGTTTTGATGTTTTCAGGACGGTAACCTATCCTGTTCTGATTTAGAGCCGATAAAATGAGACCAAAGTTAGGATAGAAATAAAATATGACATGAGACTGTGATATGTTTTGCCTTCTCTGAACGTCTAGAAGGCCCTGAGGGTTCCCCTCTGATCTAAAGCTGGCACTCTGTTATTACTGGTGATCACAGAGACTTAAAAAGAGGATTCCTCAACGCAGCTGGTTCAAATGATGTCCTTCATTGGACTCTGCTGGCTGTGAATCTCAGTGTCCTCACCGCACGTTATCAGATTGTTGATCCTACCCTTCAGCAAAGGGCTTGGCTCAGAGTTATTAACGGCGGGGGAGTACACCTCCATCAGGCGCCACGAAAGACTGACCTCAGATGCATCAGGGAGCGGGTCGGCTCTGTCGCAAAGTCACAACTTGGAGCGTAAGTCATGCGTTTGAGCCACAAAGTATTGCAAATGACTCGATCAGTCTGTCTGTAGCTGTGACCTTCATCAGCGCTGCCTTCATTTTATCCGTGCAGACAACTAAATGTTCTTTTCAGTCCATTAAAAAAGGATGTGTGCTGTGATTGGACGTCACTGGACCATGTGTTTCCTCTTTGTCTCTACTCTTCTTCTCTGCTCTGCTTTAATGTGTGATTTACAAATTTACAAACTAATGATCGCAAACTGAATTAAACTATGTATTGTAGCTATGTAGCGTAAAAATCTCCTTAATTGCCGTTGATTAACTCCCGATTTAATAACCCAACGATTAATGTATTATTATTATTATTATTACCTGATTATGATACATGAACGATAGTTCTCCTCGGCCAAGGATGTTATGTTTTCACTCCTGTGCGTTTGTCTGTTTGTTTGTGAGGATTGGAGAAAAACTACAGGATAGATTTTTAACCCGAGGTAGTTTTTGGTATATTCGCAGTATTGAAAACAAAATAAAGTAAAATAATAAGTTGTTTGTTAGTGATGTCACAATGTGGCTATTGCTGCTTGATTGATTTCACTGATGTTGTTTCTGGGGTTAAGGTGGGGGCCCAGTGGGCTGAACAAAGACACTGCAGTGGAAGGCACAAGAGACGATCGGCCGCCGAGTATTTGAGAGATACTCAGAGAGATTGTCTGAGCTGTCGGTCAATTTAGAGGCAGGCAATAACTAATAAATCATTATTATGAAGACATTAATGGAGAAATCGGCAGGAAGTTTTCCCAAACCTCGGGTACGGTTGTGCCCTGGCGGAGGTTTGCGCTCCCTGACTTTCATATTACTTTGTCTTCTTCATCAAAGGTGTGTTTGTATTTGAAGAAGATCTCAAAGACAACTCCGTCAGCCACGACTAGCCCTCATATCCAAGTCTGGCTCCGTCTGGGCTGGAATCACTGGAGGGTAAAAGGGGGCGCGCCAACTATTGCAGCTTAGCACAGAATTGTATCGGAGAGTCTGATAGGTGTAACAGCTGCTGCTGCAGTGTCTGAGCTCGCTCAGGGAGGCAGATGAAAGTGCTGATGTCTCCTGTTATTTCTGGTTGCGTGGTGCCCCAGAGGCCACGGAATATTTAGAGGCAAGATTGTGGGGGGGGTGTCATGCCCAGAAGGGATTTTAGTTGAGAGTTTCTCGCAGAATGCAATGCGACCCTCAGCACCACACGGCATTGTGGGAATCCTGTCGGAGTGTGGAATTGCTGACATTACTGATGAATGCGTACAGACACGAGCTCAAGGATGGATGTCTGATGATTGGCGATATTTCTGGGTGACGTTCGTGCTTGAAGGGAGGGTCTTCTGATGGCCGGTCATGCTGTGGCACATTTTCTGTTTCAAAAGATATTTGGATTGAGTTTGAAAGCAGTGGCTGATCGGGGATTTGACTAAATCAGGGGTAACGTTTTATCGAATAACTTCTTGATTCAGGAAGATTTCACCTTCCATCGCTTCCATAGCTTTGAGCAGAGAGACTGAATGAATGAATGAATGAATCATTTTGACCTGTTTAGATTTGTTTAGCTAGCTAGCACGGACTAGCTAACAACTTCAAGATGTTTTCAAGAGCTAATATACGGATGTACTTATGTACGGACTATTCCAACTGTTGAGACTGACGGGACAAAGTCGTTAGCAACGTGCTAAAGAGCGCAGAACGAGCTAAAACGCGTATTTTCAAGTGGTCCCGCGCTTCTGACAAGACAAGGACCCAGTCCAGAACTGATGAGGTATTTTCCTGTTACGTCGTTGTCGGAAACGCGTCAGGACATATTAATGTTAACGCTACAAAAGATACAAAGATACAAAGATACAAAGATACAAAGATACAAAGATACGTGGTCAAATGTGATTGGAGACATCGGATCACGATGAAGGGGGGGTCAGTACTTCTTCACAGCTCCGTATTTTGTCCCAGGTAAGTAAAGACAAGGGGATCATTTCTTCTTCTTCTTCTTCTTCTTCTTCTTCTTCTTCTTCTTCTTCCTCTCAGTTTTAATTGTGAATTGTTTCTCTAAGGTGTTCCCGCCTTAAAACAAGAATGACATCATGAGCTCATCCTCTCCTTACTAGTCACTGACTACTGATACCCAAATATTTGAACAAAACAGGAAAGCCTTTTGATGAAGATGTTCATTCAGGCCTGCTGTTGTGTTACTGTAATTGCGGTTTTACATAATATAACTAAATATAAAACCTCTGTTTCCCTCAGAGGCCTCGCTGCGTCGCAGTAGCAGCTACATGAAACGCCTGAGACGTTGATCTAAGACATCATGTCCCCCCCCCCCCCCCTCACCTCACAGCCCCCGGCTGCTGTGGATGTTATCATAGCGCTTTGCACCGACATTATGCATTCCGTTTTAGCATAATATTATCGCCGCGGCATGTGACAGAGAGAAGTCATGCCATTCACTTAATTAAAGTACCCCCATGACTCTGAAAACACAAACAAACAAACAAACAACAACAAAAAAGACTTGATTTATACAGTCGACCCTTGCTATGAATCATCCAGGGTTCCCGCCATCTCCTCATTCTGTATTTCACCGGAGACGCCTCTCCGGCGTGCGTTATGACACAATATTAATGAAGAGGGATACGCACAGATTGTTCCATAAATCATTTCCGCTGACATTTGCATATTCGGTCGAACATTACAATTTGCATCTTGTTCTCTTCATAACGGCGGAGGGTGAGTCGGCAGGAAGTCTGGGACATTTGTGATGCTTGCGGAATCCTTGTCATGATACCCAAGAAGAAGAGTTTGACAATAACCTTCTGAGGGATGGAAGACTTTTTCTAACTCACTGATGTTGTTGTTGTTCTCCACATCTGGGACATTAAAGGGGCATTTACGCTGGATTGAAAATGAAAGTCAGGACACACATTCTTGCTTCTGACTGAATTCCAAACAGTGGTTTTCACATTTTTTTTCCACGTGAGGCCTGTAATAGAATTTATTGATTGTTTTTACAATTACATTCTGCCACCAATAGAGTCCTGTCGTATTATTTTCCCGGCAACCCTGAGAGAAAAATAAAAAATCAATTTCCCTCCTTTCATAGACTCTCCTGGATCGATATCGAAAGACTATGTGAATGTGTTGGAGTAGAAATATTCACACACATGCACTGAGAGCATTCCGCACAGACTTCATGGTCAGGTTTGTACAAACGGAGCCAAGAGTCTGATTTCCAATAAAGCTTGATTGAATTAAAGGAGACTGTTGGGCTTTAATGGACGTTTGCCCTCTACTGAGTACCAGCCAGCTTTCTCCCTCCAATATAAATGACAAAGCTTTCCATGCCAGTATCCTGATCATAATACGTTATTTGGGGTTAAAGCAGGGGCGGATATAGCCGGGTGGCATGAGGTGGCAGCTGCCGCCCCCAAAAGATGTATTGCCTGCCCAACTGCCACTCCAATTTTGGATTATCTCTCACTGTTTTGAAATTTACAAGAGTTTACATCCATCTATATATATATTTTTATAACATACAATGCCACCCTTCATTTTTGTCTTGGTTCTTGTCTCGAACCGGGGTTAAAGTCAACCGGAGGGGCACCCACAGTTCTGATGGAATAGCACAACCTAGATTAGATGTAGAGAAAATACCAAGTTTGATGGAATAATATAATACCACACGCTTAAAACATGTACAGTATTACTGCATTGTTTCCACTATAGGAAGGAAGGGAAGGGCTTCAGCTGTGGTGGTGGTGGTGGTGGCTGACGACTCTTCTGGGCATGATAAATGAACCAGTTCTTGAATCTGTAACGTCTGGTCAATGATGGGTAGGTTTAGGTTGTTAAGTCGAATGAAAGAACTAGAGGTACAGAGAGAATCTTACTTAGAAACGGCGAGGCTAACGGATGAAGCCTCATCGCCGGCTGATGAGAACAGCTGATATTTCATGGACAGAACTCGGACCGTGACCGCAGGTGATTCAGTCTGATAATCCGAGAAAGTCGCAATCTACAGGCTGAAATCCCCCTTTAGAAATAAACTGTGTCCAAAGGTTGCGAAGGGATAGTCTTCCTCACTGAACTTCTGCTGTAGCTTCCCTACGAAAAACAAGCTAATACCAGAGCTGAAGCGCTCACGACGTCATGTGACAACTTATGGTTCCAAGAACACAAAACGGTCGAGTATTGTTGCCTTCTACAGGCCAGACTTTCAAAGACATGAAAAAAAGAACATCCCTCCACCATCGCCAGAATCAACGACTCTGTGACCCGCACAAACATCAGCCGCGATTTATTCACCTTTCCATCAAACATCCGCCAACAACAATCGCCAACGTCTTTAATCTGACACCCAAAGGCAAACACAGTCGCTGAACAGCGACTCCTTTGTCTTTGCCTTCAACAGTCATAACGGTCCAGTGCCCCCACTAACGGGGGTCAAGTCAAAAAGGCAACATTTCCACCCAAATTTGCGTAGAACTTCTGTTCCAAAAAAAAGAGGTTTGTAAATATGTCCTTGCCTTTGAAAGATCTTCTTCTTGCTTTTATCGCTGGCTAACTCTAACTTGTTCAGATTATCCTCAGTTAGCCGCATTTAAACTTTTGCTCTCCGGTGACGCAGACCGATAAAGCCGTTCATTAAAGTCTCTGAAGACTCTGACAGTCGGTGATGCAAGATTGAAGATTGACTTGTTGTTATTCAGACTATTCATCGGACAGGTATTACGATGCACTCGGCTCCACTACAAGATAAAGTCATCACAAAATACAAAGGCAATAACATTAGTACCAATAAAAAGGGATTGAATAAGAGATTATTGCAGTGGCGAGACTCACATGAATTAAAAACTGTTATAAAACTGTTTGCAGTAACATATTACATCAGACATGATATTTAATATTATTATAATTACACATGGTACAGATTGAGAATATATAAAAGAAGGAAAAAATGTTTTGGAGGACAGGTAGGATCACAATAATGCTAGATCGACGTTACGTGTAAACGTGAATGCCGAGTTTGTTTGTTGTCCCCGTGTTACCATGGATCCCTTACCGGTTCTCCAGGTTCTCCCTGCAGTCCAAAAACATGCTGCTGTGAAACGGTGCCTCTAAATTATAACTAGGTGTGAACTTGTGTGGTTGTTTATAGCTGAGCGCACGCGGTACGACTTTAGCGTGATTCTCACTCGCTTATGAGCCTCAGGACTGCGGGGCCGTGTGCCGGTGTTGGTCCGGTTTTGGTCCGGTGTTGATAGTCGTGAAGTTTCATCAGAATATCAGAATATTTTCAGCTGTGTCAGCAATTTTGGACAGCAGACTCTAGCGTTCACATAGTTCAACCAGGGTCACGCCTCCATCGTTTGGCGTTAGCGGCTGTGTGAAGCGGATACCGGTCGTCTGAGTTGCCATGGCGACACGACGCTTTGACTTGATACTAAATAAGAAGTCGTCGTATAGTTGGAAGTGCAGTTTTTGGCTGGTAGCAGGAAGGAATAAGAAATGTTCACAGCTGTCAGAGCGATGCTAGCTATCAAGTTAGCGCTCCATGGAGTCAAAAGCCGCTCGCTTACCTCCAAATCTCTCCGCTAAATAGTCCAGCATACTTTCCACGGCGTTCTAGACGCCTACGAGTCCAGATACCCCTTCTTTTTTTTAAAAAGTGGTTTCAGCACACAGGATGGCAAAAAATAATCAAGACAGCTGCTTTCTGTTTTGTTAGCATGTTGCTAGCAAAGAAAGGTTTTTCTGCCTCCGAGCGTTCAAACAAATCTTTATTGACAGTTGTTAATAGCAACAAAGGGCTTCAGTGTACTCCACCCCTCTCCCAGTGTCGCCGGTGATGAGCTCCATGTGCTGTGGACAGTTGGACAATAGGAATGGAAGGATGTCGGGTCATCTCAATGGTCCTTGAGCAGAACCCTGACACTCCAGCTACAGGGGCGCTTCACAGGCTCCGCCCACTGCTCCCTCAGGGATGGGTCAAATGCAGAGAAAAACTTCACCACGTTGCACCGAACGTATGTACTGTGTGACAAAAACAATATAGTGACGATTATTATTATTATTATTATGGACTTCCTGCAGACATTTACGTCCAAAGCTTCGCCCGCCGTCTTCGTTTACGTTTGCATGGAGTTAGAAAAAAATGCAGAATCATCACATATGTGTTGGATTCCATGTAGGAGGCGGTACCGTCTCCTAAAACAACAACAGTACGGGCCAGAACTCAGAATTCAAAGGCAATAAGGGATGACTTTGGTTCTGTGGCGTTCTGAATCCCATGACTGGGTGAAGATTCAGGTCCGAATCCGACTGCTTTGTTGTTTTAGCCTCTCATGTGATCAGTATTCCACACCGAGTGGCCGCTCTCCACACCGCCCCCTCCGCCCCCCTGCAGACCCACACAGAGAGCGCCTGTTACCCGAGAAACAAGCATCAGTGTACCGTGTCATCACAATTTCAACTCACAGGATGAATCTTGAAGGGGAAAAAAAAAGCAGCTTCTTACAAACATCCTTTGTTTGGACTGAAACAAGACGCCGTTTGTCGTTGAGCTCCGGAGGCTCTGACGCCAATCGTCACGGTTGATCCTCGCCGTGACCCCTGGGTCGATCAGACACAAATAGCATCCTCATCAGGAGGTGCAGCTTCAATTATGGCGTTGATTTAGTTTCATTGTCAGACGTGTGCGCCGGTCCGAACGCCTGCATTCATCTCGTTTCATAAACAGATCTGTGGCTTTTCTCTGAATCTGCTCTTCTTCTTTTTTAATTTATTCCCCAGCGGGCGGCTAGTTCTGCAAAAAAAACTCTTGTTATCTGTGCAGAAAAACTGTGGCGCCCGTTTATCTCAGCGGACCAGGCTGAGGCGCATAAAAGTGATTATGTTGTAAATGAAAGACTTTAAAAGTCTTAAAGTCTCGGCGCGTCCCAAACAACTCACGCAGGAAAAGTGTAACGCTGCCGACCTTTGATGACGAGTGATGTAATCCTCACGGTACATGTGTCAGACTTCGGCCTTGGGCGGCTTCTGGATGCTCAACTCCCCAAAGACCTCGCGGGCTGAACGGGCAAACGTAGCCCCCCCGTTGGACAGCCTGAAAATGGTGCTGTTCATCTTGGCGCTGTAACGAGTTGACGGGCCCTTATCTGAACAACAAACACAACAGGCCGCCTGGCGATGATTGTGGCGGTCCGATGTTCATCCGTCGGCAGTTTTCGTCCTTCAAGTCGGGCTTTATGGCGCCGTCGCCGAGACAAATGATGTATTCATACCCCCGAAAAGGAAAAGGTACGATGATATTATGGAATCATCAACGCCGCCGCCGCCGCCCCACGCGAAAACATTTTCATTTTCAAGTGTTTTACCTGCTTTGACTTTAGCACGAGGAAGAACTGGATTGATTCGGGGAAAGGTTGCTTGTATATTTCCGACACTAGCGAGAGTTTTGCTTTCTACATGTTTCGACTATAATTTCTAAACCATTGGTTCGATTTAGTCCCAAACTCTGTGGTTATGGTTTCGACTGGAGGAGATCTATCTTGAGTATGTCATCTTTGACTCTTGTAGTTCATACTTTACCCCCTAGGGGGTTTATCTCCAAAAGTTTTACGGATGTCATTTCTCAACCGTTGGTCCCATTTACTCCAAATTTGTTGGTTAGTGATCGACTGAAGGAGATATATCTTGTATAAATATATTTTACTCTAAAAGTTCATATTTTACTCACTAGGGGGAGCTACGTTTTCTTTTATTTCTTTTTTTTCTGTGTTTTACAAATAACACTGTTTTTCAGACGAACCTCAAAAACTGTCATGGGTCATTTTCAAACTTCATAACCCTCATAGACTTCATTTTGAGGAAGAACTGGATTGATTTTGGGGAAATATTGGTTGTGTATTTCTGACACTAGGGGGAGCTCTACGTGAGAGCTTACGTAAGTTTCTCAACCATAATCCAATTTAGAAACGAGGAGATCCGTCTCGTTTATATCACATTATCCCCGCATTTAAATCTCATAGTTCATATTTTACACTTTATTCTTTTGTTTTTTTTAAATTAAAAATACTGCGGAAATAACGTAAGATTTGATTTTGGGCTGGATTTTTTTTTTTGTGTTTAGGGACTTACTCCTGC